>JBBPBX010007302.1:25223-65667 GCA_038048925.1 Garcialebias charrua | reverse complement strand
CATGTTAGCTCCTTGCACGTCCGAGCACCGCAGCTTCGATCAGCTCCACGCGGTCCAAACTGTTTACAGGAAGGACTGTTAATATGTTAACTCCATACATTTGGAGCCAGAAAAAGAGTTTAATAACTTACTGAAAGACGTTTCTCCGTGGTGTTCGTCCATCCAAACAAGCTGCCCGCGTTAGCTGATGTTAGCCCCCGCCATTAGGCCTGCGCTTGTTAGCATGTTAGCCCATCCAAAAAAGCTGTTGGCATTGTTTCTCCACGTTAGCTCGGTGTCCGCCAACATCTTAGGCTGCCAGGCGGACATCGAGGCGAGCTCCAGGCCGCCGCTCGTCGGCTCCGTGTCCCCCGATGGGGCGTTAGCATCCAACCGTGCATCCTACAGCAAGGCTTGTTAGAATGTTAGCTTGTTGCTACTCTGGTCCGGCTCGCTGTCTGTTGCTTCACGCAGTCAACAGTGTCGTTTTGCTTTGTCCAGCCGTTCCTCCACAAAACCACAGTTCAGCTCCAGATCATGTATCCGAGCGCAGGAACCTCTGATCGGACAAAGCCGGCTGTCGAGGCTGGAGCTAACTGGCCAAGGTTAAACTCGTGGGCACCGCCGAAAACTGACTGACTGCCGAAAACTGGTGGAAACTGTCGGAAACTGCCGCAAAACTTTGTAAATCGGCTTAAAAATTAAAAATTATGTAATTATAATAATAATACTTTATTTATAAAGCCATTTAAAACAACCACAGCTGCAACAAAGTGCTGTACACATGAAATTAAGAACATTTAAACAAAACAAAAAAAAAACTTTTTTTTTCACATTTTTTATTAAATAGGATAGCTTGTAAATTCGGAACCTCGTGAATCGATGTGCTCGTAAATCAGGGACCACCTGTAATGTTGACCAACCATGGATGATGAAAGGATTGAGAAATGCTTGCAAAAAAGAACTACTTGTATTCATGCTTTTTGAAATCAAGAACACAAGAATCTGAAGAAAAATACAAAAAGTATAAAAACAAATTAGTAGGGATTATAAGAAAACACAAAAGGGAATATTTATAGGGGTTTATTAAATAAAAGTAATGGTGATATTAAAGAGGACCTCAGATGTGTTTTTTAAATTTTTATGGTATTTCTGTGTGATATCCAGACCCTATTCCTTCAATTTAATGCACAAAATAATTATTAGATAATCAATTATACCCTTTTTAATTCTGCCATTTTTAACTTTCGTTTTGAACGACCGGTTCTGATAGAAGTTCTGAAGTCCACGCCCTTCAAAGATCTGTTTACGCCCTCTGTAACAGCCAGTATCTGTAATGTGTTGTTGTTTTAAAATTAGCTCTTTTTTATTACTCATTTGACTTACTGTTAGTGTTAACTTAAGATAACTTACCGAAACCCGTCTGAGCGCGCCGCAATGTGCTGCTCCTTTTAGCATTAGACCTCCCGAATCCGATGCTAATGTTAGCTTGTTCCTCTTCCGGTATTTGCCAGCTCCGCTCGTTGCACGCGGCGATTTTGGGAGTTATCGCTGTTCCAGTCAAGACAACACAAAGTTCACCAAGTGTCTCCCGTAAATTAATCCATAAGGAGAAGGTCCTCGCTGCTGTGAGGCTGCTGGGACGCTGCAACGAGGCTGTACAATTGAAGCTCCGCTCCATCCGCCAGAAGCAGTGTCCCGTTGCCGCCGGTCCCTATGCCGGGAGTCCGCTCGTTTAATTTTTGCCGGCTGCGCGTTGGGAGCGATCGCAAATACACTAAAAATTGAACTAAAACATAAAAATAACAATTATACTTTATTTATAAAGCCATTTAAAAAAAACACAGCTGCAACAAAGTGCTGTACACATGAAATTAAGAACATATAAACAAAAGATGAGATGAAATCATGAAAAACAACAGTCATGTGTTTAATACAGAAGTGGGTTGAGCCTAACCAGGGGTTGCTAGGTGAGGGGCTGGACTCAGGTTTGAGGTGATTGGCTGCGGGTTGTGACGTCAATAACCGCAGGAAGTGTGAATCCAGGTGTATTTATCAAAAATAAATAAATCTACTTAGAGTAAATAAACCACTGGGTGCATTTTTTTGGCCTTAGGACTGTTTTTTTATGAAGTAAATACCCAAAGTTTAGTAAAAAAACATTAAAAAGTGAATTTTGAATCTGTGGTCCCCTTTAAAGCAACATGGCGAGCAATGAATAATGTTCTGAAGAATCATAAATCAAAAACTGGTATTTCACAACATTTTGTAAAAAATAATGATGAAATCTATGATGATAATGAAATTGTAAATGGATTTAATCAATATTTTGTGAATGTTGGATCAAGCCTTGCAGCCAAAATACCTAAAGTAAATAATAGAGTGAACCATTCAATTATTAGTTGTGCAAACAGTATTTATCTTAAGGAAACTGACAAAGAAGAAATAATGAATGTAGTTAAAAAATTTACAGACAAGATATCAAAATACTGGGTGGACATGGATATGATGTTTGTAAAGGACATAATGAGTCCTGTTATTGAGCCGTTCACATATATTTGTAATTTATAATTTTCAACAGGAAAATTTCCAGATAATATGAAAATAGCCAAAGTAGTACCTCATTTTAAAGATAGTGACAAAAGTATATTTAACAGTTATAGACCAATATCCCTTTTACCACAGTTTCCAAAAATTTTAGAAAAACTATTTATGATTAGATTAGACCAATTCATTAATAAACATAATATTCTGAGTAATAGTCAGTATGGGTTCAGAGCAAAAAAACTCTACGTCAATGGCTATTATGGAATTAATAGAACAACTAACTACTGCTATTGATCCAAAAACGATATTGTCTAGGTATTTTTGTTGAGTTAAAAAAAGCATTTGATACTATTGATCATACCATTCTCATTGACAAATTAAATAAATATGGTGTTAGAGGACCAGCATTACAGTGGGTATCTAGCTATTTGAGAAACAGAAAATAATTTGTGCAAATAAATTATGTAAGATCCGACCTTTGCAATATGACATGTGGAGTCCCTCAGGGTTCTGTACTTGGAACAAAGTTATTTATTCTGTATGTGAATGACTTAGTAAAAGTGTCAGGACTCCTCAAATGTATCCTATTTGCTGATGATACCACATTTTTTTGTTTGAGTAAAGGCATGGAACAGATGATGGAGTTGATGATGACAGAATTTGTTAAAATACAAAATTGGTTTAAACTTAATAAATTATCATTAAATTTAGATAAAACTAAGTACATGGTTGTTCTATGAAATTTCAGATCAACACAAAATGGTTAATGTTTTACCTTGGTTCGGGAAAGGTAGGCACACTTGTTTAGAAAAAACCCACACAAGACTTAATTAAAAATAATGATCTGTCATTCATTAAAGAAGTCTGTGACAGGAAAAGTAAAAACAACAAAGACAAAACATACATTTTTACATAGTTGTACATCTCTTCAGATATACAAGTCAAACAGTGTTCCTGCTAAGATCAAAAGTGTCTGTTTAACCTCGCCACAGTACTAACTGCAACAAACTGTTATCTGCTAGGATCAATGTGTCATTTATTAAACCCCGCCACAAAGAACAGTACACACAAACTCAAGCATTGATGTAACTCATTATTCCTCACCTTGACACAAACTGGAAGGGCCTCACAGTTTTGGCGTGGAAAATACATCATGCAGCTTCGACGTCTGATCAGGACTCGCAGCAGACCCTCAAATTGTTTATCCGAGCGCTTCTTAATTTATACCTTTGTGGAGTACATGACTTCACTCACTCTCATCAAACATGTTTTCAATCAAACTTGTTTTTAGAGCGGTGCCAGGCGCTTATCTGAAAGATTTGTCAGATCTTTTACCAAGGAGGCTACAAGGTCATGTGAACAAAACGAGCTTAGTTTTTTTTCACACAACTCTTGCGCCGGATCAAACCTAATTGCAAATAGTTTCTTGACACTTAGTTTTTTTCACACAACTCTCTTTTTAGAAGAACTGCCAGGCTTGAAGTAGGATGGGTGATATGCATTCACTCATCAAAAGACCTTATGGCTTTTCAAAGAAGGACGGGCCCATCCTCCAAGAAACTCCGGGCCTTTGAAGTAAGACTGCACAAACCCCCCACTTCAAGAAACAGTTTAATGAAATATCTTGACTCTAAACTAAAATGTTTTCTCTAACAAGTGTTGAAAAATTGATAAACATTTAGTCAGAAAAGCATTAATAAAAACTCTTAATTCAATGGTACAGTATTCAGTAAAATAAAGGAAATAGTTGATGTTCCATTTAAGATTGATGGTGTTGAGATCTGTCGTGTGAATGAGGTGAAGTTTTTGGGTGTTAACATTGATGACAAAATGACGTGGAAACATCACATAAATTCTGTAAGAATAAAGATAGCTAAATCTATTGCAGTATTATATAAAGTCAAGAACTTGTTAAATAATAAAGCTCTGTATTTGTTGTATAATACAATTATTGTTCCACACTTAATTGATTGTACTGATGCTTGGGGTAAAGCATGTAAAACATTTACGGAGCCTATTTTTGTTTTACAGAAAAGAGCTGTAAGAATTATCACTAGAAACATTACTGTCACCCATCAAGCACATTATTTTATCAACTGAAGTTATTGAAGTTCCATGACTTAGGGGATTATAATATTTTGTCAATTATGTATAGCTCATAAAAATGAACTACCTTTGAATATCCAAATGTATTTTGTTAAACGACAAAGCTATAATTATTATTAATCTCAAGGGAACAGAAAGTCCAGTTGATCTTGTATTGAACGCCTTTTTGATTTTATCATGTCCTGGATGACTGAGAATCTTCACCAGCAAAGTTTGAAGGGTCGGTCAACCTCAATCCAGGGAAATGGATTGTGGAATGGTTTGGAGAATGAAGTAAAAAATGCAAAATCAATGTTTACATTTAAGAAAATGATTAAAACTGAATTATTGCAAATATATACTGTATACGAAATACAGTTATGTATGGAAGCCCATTTCCGCCAGTCTATAAAAAAACTTGCAGAAATTATCTCAAAATTTTGAGATACTAAGTCAAAATTTTGAGATACTAAGTCAAAATTTTGAGATACTATCTCAAAATTTTGAGATACTATCTCAAAAATTTGAGATACTATCTCAAAATTTTGACTTAGTATCTCAAAATTTTGAGATAGTATCTCAAAATTTTGACTTAGTATCTCAAAATTTTGAGATAGTATCTCAAAATTTTGAGATAGTATCTCAAAATTTTGATATATCAAAATTTTGACTTAGTATCTCAAAATTTTGAGATACTATCTCAAAATTTTGACTTAGTATCTCAAAATTTTGAGATAGCTATCTCAAAATTTTGACTTAGTATCTCAAAATTTTGAGATACTATCTCAAAATTTTGAGATAGTATCTCAAAATTTTGACTTAGTATCTCAAAAATCTGAGATAGTATCTCAAAATTTTGATATAATTTCTGCATTTTTTAAAAATAGACTGGCGGAAATGGGCTTCCGTAGTTATGTTTGTTGTATTGTAGTTCGATAATGATTGTTGTTTGATTTGATTGTTTGAAAAAGGGGGCAGATATAATAAGATTTTTTCTTCTTTTCTGCTACCCTTCATTTTATTTGCAAGTTGTATAAGCCTAATTTGTGGGATTGTTTTGTGTTGTATTTTAAAATGAATAAATTAGTTTTTTTTTTTTAAATGAATAATTAAAAAAAAAAAGTTACATGTTTGATTACACGCCTGCAACGATTCACAGTCACACTGAAAACATGTTTAAAGAACTTTCACATCAAGCTGAGCTCATTTTTATGACTGAAGCTGTTTTAAATCACTGTACTTGTTTTATTTTGTGCTTCTTTTGAGTTAAACCTGCTCTGAGATCAACACTGAGGAAGAGGAGCATCCCTGTGTTGACCTTTGACCTTGTTCTTTGTCACTGCATGCTTCCTGGCACTGCGCTGGTCCAGCTGGGAGGAAGAGGCCTTCCTGTCTCGTCTGTTCTGTGGTCTGAACACGTAGATGCCGGACATCAAAGTCAGGACCAGAACAGTCCAGATTCTGTCCCGCACAGTGGCTCAGCGTGGCGTCTTATCCGAGCTGAGCAGGAAAACGGTTTTCCTCCCCGTGATCTGCAGCCGGAGCTGAGGAGAAAAGTGGAACTGCTGGTGCAACAGGACTGTTCAGTCCATGACATGAGAGAACGGAACCAGGAAGTTGTACAATCATCTGTAGAGACAAACATTTATTTATTTATTAACCTTTTGTCAACCAGGCAAATCCCACTGAAATCACAGATCTCTTTGGCAAGGGAGGCCTGAACCTGAAGGCAGTCTAACATTCATTCAACCTTTATTTAGTCAGGTTAATCTCATTGAGCCTCGAGGACTCATTTACAAGAGAGACCTGTCTACAAACTAAAGAATGATGACAACAGCAACAGTAGAATTTCCTTAAACAATCAACAATAGACAAACATAAGAGAGAAATACAGATTTTTTTAAACAAATTAAAACAAAGTAGCAAAGTAGCAAAACATTATAAGGTAGATGTAGAAAATCAAAAACAGGAACATGTCTGCATTGGTTTTTGCCAGGATTCCAACAGATTCTTAAAACCATTTAGAGAGGTCAAGGCCGAGAGCTTCAGATCTTTTTGTAAGATATTCCAGGAAACAGGAGCGGAGTAGGAGAAGGCCCTTTTTCCAAGTTCAGTCCTCACTGACGGAACACTGCAGGTAATCATGTCCTGAGAGCGCACGCTGTAGCTGCACTCACACAGAGACATGTAGGAGGAGATGTATGAAGGCAGCAGACCAAGAAGTGATTTAAAGATGAAAATGTACCAGTGGAAGAGTCTGTGTGAAGTTAATGATGTCCAGTTAACCAGTGAATACAGGGTGCAGTGGTGGGTACGATAATCACAGCCAGTTATGAATCTTAGTGCACCATGATAGACAACATCCAACATCTGCAGGGTGCTTGTAGGAGCATTCATGTAGATAATGTCACCGTAATCAATGGAGGGAAGGAAAGTCACAGATACAAGGTGTTTCCTAACATTCAGTGTTAGACATGATCTGTTTCTGAAAAAGAAACCCAGTTTAACTTTCAGTTTCTTTACTAGGTTTTCCACGTGGAGTTTAAAAGAGAGATGCGAATCGACCAGGATACCCAAATATTTATAGGAATCAACAAACTCAATAGGGACACCATTTGAGGATAAAATCAGAGGAAGAACTGCTGGGACCGACTTCCTATTTGAAAAAAACATCCCTTTGGTTTTATCAGCATTTAGGACAAGTTTGAGACGGAACAAATCTGACTGGATGATGTCAAAAGCGGATTGCAGAGACTGGAAAGCTTAGCAACTGTTTTAGCTCGACAATAAACAACTGTGTCATCAGCATAGAAATGTAAGGATGCATCAGGGATGCTCTGACCTACATTACCTATGTAGATTGTAAAGAGGGTTGGTCCTAAGACTGAGCCTTGTGGTACACCATTTTTAACTGTTAAATAACTGGAAGAAGTACCGTTATTTTGAACACATTGCCTTCGATCGGAAAGATAATTAGAAAACCAACCAATGAAACATGCATGTTTTTGGTCCGTGGGAGGAAACCGGAGTACCCGGAGAAAACCCACGCAAGCACGAGAAGAACATGCAAACTCCACCCAGAAAGACCCCAGGTCCAACCGGGGATTGAACACAGGACCTTCTTGTTGTGAGGCAACAGTGCTAACCACTGAGCGGTCGTGCTGCCATTCAGGACTCTGTTGGTCCACTGACCAGAGCGTGTTCTTTAGACCGGTCTGCAGACCTGTAGGTGTTCCACCTCTAACTGCAGCTGACTCCGTTGATTTCACTGGACAAAAACTGGTTCATGCTGCTCCTCGATGTTCATCTTTTCTAAGAGAAATCTCTTTTGAACACAGCAGAAAACAACTCTTGCTGGCCACAAAGTTATTAAACTGTCGAGCAGCTCGGTCCATCTGCTGCTGCCTGAAACCAAGTCCATCCGCCGCAGTTTGGTTTTGTTCTGCTCCGAGGTGATTTTCTACAAACAGAAAGAGAAACAAGGATCCTGAGCAGGCTGATCTCCTGTGAAACGTTTGTGTGACACACAGACGAGTTCACTTCCTGTGAACACAACTTTAAATGGATTTCCTATTTTTCATTTCCTTTACAAGTTTCTCCTCCTCACATTTTTAAAGTTCACTTGTGGAAAATGTAACAAGAACTCCAACACACACAAACTGTAACGGTATATGAGTAAATGCAAATAAAATATTTCAGCAGCTCTGCTCCTGGATTTAAATCTTCTTAAATTACTCGTCAGTCACTGCTGAGTCCTCCATCAAAACTCTGAGCTCATCTTCTGACAGACAGATACAAGGCTGGATGGATGAAGGATGGATGCCAGTTTGTTGGATAATGGATGGATGATAGTTGGATGGTGGATGATGGTTAAATGGTGGCTGGATGATGAGTGATGGTTGGATGATGGATAGATAATGATTAAATGATTGGACAATGGTTGGATGATGATTGGATGTTGGATGATGATTTATTTATTAACATTTATTTAACCAGGCAAATCCCATTGAGGTCACGGATCTCTTTTGCAATGGAGGCCTGAACCTGAAGTCAGTCTAACATGCATGTTTTTGGTCTGTGGGAGGAAACAGGAGTACCCGGAGAAAACCCACGTAAGCACGAGAAGAACATGCAAACTCCACACAGAAAGACCCCAGGTCCAACCGGCGATTGAACCCAGGACCTTCTTGCTGTGAGGCAACAGCNTGACCAAACAATTTGGAAAATCCAGCAATAATAATAATAATAATAATAATAATATAATTTAAAGATCTGCAAGTATATTAAAGTGGGTAAAAACCAACTTAAACAAGAACATTTCACAACTTCAAACTTCTGATGAAACAAACCAGGCTTGAATTAAACGCAGGTGTGTGAACAAGCAGTCCATGGACGTGTCCCCCCCCCTCGTCACTGAGGGCTTTGAAGAGTGAATTTTGACCGTTTTTGAGATTAGTGTTTTTCTGGACTGCATTTAAACAGGCAATGTAAGTGAACTTTAATGTTTTTGGTTCAAGATGCTCAAGTAGGTGGGAGTTAAATGTGTAGAAGAACTTTTCTTTCTTGTCTGGGGCAGCACAGAGTGACGAATACTGGCGAGCAGAGGGAGACATTTTATCTACAACCAGGCACAATCACTGAGCCAGGGGGTGGTCAAAGGTGGCCTCGGCTACCATAGATTAATCTTAGGCACCCCAAATCATTTGAGAAAACTATGCTATTGAGCAATATAACTGGAAAGCATAGCTTCCTCAAACGATAGGGATCACCATTTTACATATATATGGTAGTGGACTACACAGGAAGACAATTCATTCAACCTTTATTTCTAAAGGTTGGTCTCATTGAGCCTCGAGGACTCATTTACAAGAGAGACCTGTTTTAAACAAAGAACACAGATCAGGCACTGTACAGACAACAATATGTAGAAAGCATACAAAATGAAAAGTAAATAGAAGAACTGATGTAAAAACAAACAACAGCTACATTAACGTGATGTAAAATATTAAAAACACGAACACGTCTGTGTTGGTTTTTGCCATGAACTTAACAGATGTTTGAAGTCGCTTAGAGAGGTCATGGTCGAGAGCTTCAGATCTTTTTGCAAGATATTACAGGAAACAGGAGCGGAGTGGGAGAAGACCTTTTTGCCTAGATCAGTCTGCACTGAGGGGACACTGCAGGTAATCATGTCCTGAGAGCGCACGCTGTAGCTGCACTCACACAGAGACATGTAGGAGGAGCTGTATGAAGGCAGCAGACCAAGAAGTGATTTAAAAATGAAAATGTACCAGTGAGAGAGTCTGTGTGAGGTTAATGATGTCCAATTAACCAGTGAATACAAGGTGCAGTGGTGGGTATGATAATCACAGCCAGTTATAAATACAATATCCAACATCTGCAGGGTGCTTGTAGGAGTGTTCATGTAAATGATGTCACCATAATCAATGGAGGGAAGGGAAGTTGCAGTTATAAGATGTTTCCTAGCATTCAGTGTTAGACATGATCTATTTGTGAAAAAGAAACTCAGTTTAACTTTCAGGTCCCTTACCAAGTTTTCAACATGAGGGTTAAAAGAGAAATGTGAATCGACCAGGATACCGAGATATTTGTAAGAATTGATAAACTCAATAGAAACACCATTCAACGATAAAATAGAAGGAAGGACTGCTGGTACTGACTTCCTGATTGAAAACAACATCACTTGGGTTTTATCAGCAGTTAACACGTTTGAGACAAAGCAAATCTGACTGGATGATATTGAAGGTAGACTGCAAAAGCTGGAAAACCTTAGCAACTGTTCTATCTCGACAATAAGCAACTGTGTCATCAGCATAGAAATGCAAGGATGCATCAGGAATTATCTGACCTACATTACCTATGTAGATTGTGAAGATGGTGGGTCCTAAGACTGAACCTTGTGGTACACCATTGTTAACAGTTAGATATCAATAAGTACCACTATGTTGAAGACATTGCGTCTGATCTGAGAGATAATACTGAACCAACCAATGGTGTGATCTGAGAAACCAATTTCTGAGAGCTCATGACATAAGATGTTATGGTCCACAATGATGGTGGCAGGCCATATTTTAGTTTGACCTTCTTCTTCTTCTTCTTTTTTCGGCTTTTCCCTTTTCAGGGGTCGCCACAGCGAGTCATCCTCCTCCACCTCACTCTGTCCTCTGCATCCTCTGTCCTCACTCCAACTACCTCCATGTCCTCTCTAACTGCATCCATATATCTCCTCTTTGGTCTCCCTCTTTGTCTTTTTCCTGGCAGCTGCATTTCTAACATCCTTCTACCAATATACCCACTGTCCCTCCTCTGGACATGTCCAAACCATCTCAGTCTGGCCTCCCTAACTTTATCTCCCAGTTGTTCAACATGTGCTGTACCTCTGATTATCTCATTCCTGATCTTATCCATCCTTGTCACTCCTAAGGAGAACCTCAGCATCTTCATTTCTGCTACTTCCAGTTCTTTCTCCTGTCTTTTTGTCAATGACACTGTCTCCAGACCATACAACATAGCTGGTCTCACCACTGTCTTGTAAACTTTTCCTTTGACCTTTGCTGACACCTTTTTGTCACAAATCACTCCTGAAACTTTTCTCCATCCACTCCATCCTGCCTGGACTCTCTTTTTCACCTCTTTACCACATTCCCCATTTTCCTGGACAGTGGACCCCAAGTACTTGAAGTCCTGCACCTTTGTGACCTCTGCTCCTTGTAGCCTCACTGTTCCACTGGCCTCCCTCTCATTCACACACATGTACTCTGTCTTACTACGGCTGACTTTCATTCCTCTTCTTTCAAGTGCATACCTCCACCTCTCCAAGTTCTCTTCCACCTGTTCCCTGTTCTCACCACATATCACAATGTCATCTGCAAACATCATAGTCCATGGGGATTCCTGCCTGACCTCATCTGTTAGTCGGTCCATCACCAGAGCAAACAAGAAGGGGCTCAGAGCCGATCCTTGATGCAATCCCACCTCCACATTGAAGCTATCTGTCACTCCTACAGCACATCTCACCACTGTCCTGCTGTCTTCATACATGTCCTGTACCAGTCTAACATACTTTTCTGCCACTCCAGATTTCCTCATGCAATACCACACCTCCTCTCTTGGCACCCTGTCATATGCTTTTTCTAAATCCACAAACACACAATGGAGTTCTTTCTGACCCTCTCTGTACTTCTCTATCAACATCCTCAAAGCAAAGATGGCATCTGTGGTGCTCTTTCTTGGCATGAAACCATACTGCTGCTCACAGATAGTCACCTCTTGTCTAAGCCTTCCTTCCACAACTCTCTCCCAGATCTTCATTGTGTGGCTCATCAACTTAATTCCCCTGTAGTTGCTACAACTCTGTACATCACCCTTGTTCTTAAAAATGGGAACCAGCACACTTCTTCTCCATTCTTCAGGCATTTTCTCACCCTCAAATATTCCATTAAATATTTGAGTCAAAAACCTCACTGCCATCTCTCCAAGACATTTCCAAACCTCCACTGGTATGTCATCAGGTCCTACTGCCTTCCCCTTCTTCATTCTTTTCAGAGCTTTCCGGACTTCACCCTCACTAATCTTTCCCACTTCCTGGTCCACAGTTTCTATGACCTCCACTCTTCTTTCTCTTTCATTCTCTTCATTCATTAGCTCCTCAAAGTAATCCTTCCATCTTCCCATCACACTCTCCTCACTTGTTAGAACATTCCCATTCCCATCTTTAATAAGCCTAACCTGCTGCACATCCTTTCCAGCCTGATCCCTCTGTCTTGCCAATCGGTACAAGTCCTTCTCGCCCTCTTTAGTGTCCAGTCTCCCATACAACTCATTGTACGCCCTCTGCTTTGCCTTAGCTACTTCCCTCTTTGCTCTATGTCCCATCTCCTTATATTCCTGTCTCCTCTCTTCAGTCCTCTCACTGTCATATTTCTTCTTGGCTAATCTCTTTCTTTGAATGGCGTCCTGCACTTCACTATTCCACCACCAGGTTTCCTTATCATCCATTCTCTGTCCAGATGACACACCAAGTACCTTCCTACCTGTCTCTCTAATTACTGTTGCTGTAGTAGCCCAGTCACTTGGAAGCTCTTTCTTACCACCCAGAGCCTTTAACAGCTCGTCTCTGAATTTCTCACAACATTCTTCCTTCTTTAGCTTCCACCATTTGGTCTTCTTCTCTGATTTTACTCTTTTTCTCTTCTTCGCAACAACAGTCATTCTACACACAACCATCCGATGCTGTCTGGCCACGCTCTCCCCTGCCACAACTCCTCAGGTTTCCTCTTCTACACAGAATGTAGTCGACCTGCGTACTCCTTCCTCCACTCTTATAGGTCACTCTATGTTCCTCCCTCTTTTGGAAATAGGTATTGACTATAGCCATTTCCATTCTCTTGGCAAAATCCACCACCATCTGTCCTTCCTGGTTTCTTTCCTTGACACCAAACCTACCCATCACTTCCTCATCCCCTCTGTTTCCTTCACCAACATGTCCATTCAGGTCTGCTCCAATCACCACTCTTTCCTCCCTGGGAATACTCTCTATCACTTCATCCAAATCTTTCCAAAATGTATCTTTCTCCTCCCCATCACATCCAACCTGTGGAGCATAACCACTGACTATGTTTAGCATCAGACCTTCTACTTCTACCTTCAGACACATCACCCTATCTGACACTCTCTTCACCTCTACTACATTCTTTGCCAACTCCTCCTTCAGGACCACCCCTACTCCATTTCTCTTTCTATCCACACCATGGTAAAACAGTTTGAACCCTGCTCCAATACTGCGAGCCTTGCTGCCCTTCCACTTGGTCTCTTGGACACATAAAACATCTACCTTTCTTCTCTGCATCATGTCAGCCAGCTCTCTACCTTTGCCTGTCATTGTCCCCACATTTAGAGTTGCAACCCTCAGTCCTACATTCTTCACTTTCCTCCTCTCCCTCTGTCTCCTGACACGTTTCCCTCCTCGGGGTCTTCGACTAGTTTGACCTAGCAACTCAATCTTCTAAAAGAAACTTTCTTACACCTTAATATAGACACACACCAAAATGGATGTTCCATCCATCCATCCATTTTCGTCCGCTTATCCGGGGTCGGGTCGCGGGGGTAGCAGCCTAAGTAGGGAGGCCCAGACTTCCCTCTCCCCAGCCACATGGAGCAGCTCCTCTGGGGGAATCCCAAGGCGTTCCCAGGCCAGCCGAGAAACATAGTCCCTCCAGCGTGTCCTGGGTCTTCCTCTGGGTCTCCTCCCGGTGGGACATGCCCGGAACACCTCCCCAGGGAGGCGTCCAGGAGGCATCCTAACCAGATGCCCGAGCCACCTCAACTGGCTCCTCTCGATGTGGAGAAGCAGCGGCTCTACTCCGAGTCCCTCCCGGATGACTGAGCTTCTCACCCTATCTCTAAGGGAGAGTCCAGACACCCTGCGGAGAAAACTCATTTCAGCCGCTTGTATCCGAGATCTTGTTCTTTCGGTCATAACCCAAAGCTCATGACCATAGATGAGGGTGGGAACGTAGATCGATCGGTAAATTGAGAGCTTTGCCTTTTGACTCAGCTCTCTCTTCACCACGACAGACCGGTACAGCGCCCGCTTCACTGCGGATGCTGCACCTATCCGCCTATCGATCTCACGCTCCAGTTTTCCCTCATTCGTGAACAAGATCCCGAGATACTTAAACTCCTCCACTTGGGGCAGGACCTCCTCCCCGACCCGGAGAGGGCACTCTACCCTTTTTCGGATGGAAAAAATGGATGTTGGTACCTCATTAATTTTTCAAGTTATCATGCTCCCAACATGCACGGATAGAGAGGATTTACTATTCCTGATTTAACTAACCTGACTTAACTAACCTGACTTAACTAACCTGACTTAACTAACCTGACTTAACCCCTGAGCATGAACTTTTTTAACCTGACTTAACTTTTTTGGATTTTTCTACCTGGATTATTGAGCATGCATCAGGACATTTCCAATTCCTTTCTTCACTCCACGACAAGGAACAAAAAGTTTGTTTTCAGGCTGTATGGACTTTATTCCATTATTGCTTCTTCCTTTTCAGGTTGCGTATGGACTTTGCAGTACCAATATCAATGAGGGGGGAGGGGGTTGTTTCAGAGTTTTGGGGCTGCCATTGCAAAAGCCCCAATCTCACTGTGCTGTAATTTAAACTTTGGCTGCACTGCAGCATCTGGCTTCTCAGTGCTTTTCTAGGGTTATAAAAGTACGGTAATATCATATTTAATTTAAAATAAAATAAAGACTTCCGGGATGCAGCGGTAGCAGAGCAGACGTGTCACTCCTGTGCTCTCGAGCTTATCCGTTAATATGATATAAAAAAACAACGCTAAACTAATTTATGGACTGGGCAAACAAAGTCTAACACTAGAGGAGTGTGGAATGGATTCACGGCTTCGAAGCAAAGACCGAAGCAAAGATCGAAAGAAAGATAAGAAGGACGAAAAAACTGTTGTTGCCAGAGAAGGGGCTGCTAAGGCTAATTCTAGCCGAAGCGACACAGACATGGAGGCTCGGGACAATACTCCGGATCAAAAGGGGGACACCCAACTCGGGGAAGGACTTCCAAGCGTACTGAAAGAAATACGTGAGTTAAATAAGAGCCTTTCGGAGAAAATTGACCTGAGTTCAGCACAGCTCCAGACTTCCATCAACGGAGTGAAAGTTACGTTGGACAAAGTGCTAACGAGGGTAGCAGAAGCTGAGACCCGAATTGGTGAAACTGAGGACGCTGTAACTGAGCTGAAACAGCAGACGAAGCAGCTGAAAGGTGACAACGAGTTCCTTAAAAAGAAAATCGACCAGCTTGAAAATTATAGCAGGAGAAATAATGTTCGAGTGTTGGGATTAAAAGAAGGTGCTGAGGGGACCGACCCAGTGAAATTTTTCACAACCTGGATACCGGAGGTGTTGGGGGCAGGCGGCCAGGACGCAGCCGCTGAGCGGCTGGAGGTGGAGATTGAAGGAGCACACAGAACCATGGGGCCTAGACCGGGTGAGCCATCTCGTACAACCCCGAGACCCGTCCTGATTCGTCTCCTGAGATTTCAGGATAGAGAGAAGATTTTGGCTTTGGCTAAAAAGAGGGGAAATATCACCTTTGAAAAGATGAGAATTAACTTTTTCCCTGATATGAGCCCAGAACTAGCCAGACGCAGGAAACAGCTCGTCCCTGCGCTGCTAGCAATCAAAGCTAAAAACATTCCCTGCTACCTCATCTATCCTGCACGCCTGAAGGTGCAACCAGAAGTTGGAGGACCCCGCTTTTTTGACTCAGCAGAGGAAGCCTTTAAATTTATCAACACCCTGGAGCAACGGGAGCAGCAGATGTCAGCGACCAGTGATCACTGATTATCTTCAACGAGTCAGAATCCGGAGCAGAACGAAGGGTTCAGGTCTGTGACTGCATGTTTACTTCAGAATAAATGACTGCATCATGTTTACACCAGAATCAGTGACTGCATGTTTACTTTATATTCAATGACTGCATCATGTTTACACCAAAGTCAGTGAACTGGACCTTTGATGGTTACTGGATAAGTGGTGATACAGTGATCTAACTTGTTCCCTCTAATTATAGGCTTTATTATTATGAACTATCGGTCTTTTCTATTTTTTTATTTTTTTATTTATTTTAGTACTAGGGGTTTAGTGAATACCAGTACTCAAGGCATATTCTTTTATTATGTGTTACTCTTTTGAAAGTTTAGAATATTGCTTAAAATTTATTGGTTTGCCAGTCTTTTTATTTTTATTATAATGTATAATTGCCCATACATCTGGGGGGCCAAGGAGGCCTCTATGACGGTTAAGATGTATATTCCAAGGGAAATACGACAGCGTTTGTTTTTATTTTTTGTTATGAGAGCTCACAGGTTAGCTTAGTTCTGAAAGGAGAGGTGAGCATCTTTGAGTTAGTCAGGTTAGGTTTAGGTTTGGTTGCCAGGATGTTGAGGTGGCAATCGAGAAGCGTGTTAAATGTTAAATGTATTGTCTTTTTATTTTGTGTCTTTCTGTGTTTCTGCCCACACCCCCTGCCTTCCCTAAATTCTGAGAGACGGTATGGAGTAGGATTTGCTCACTTGGGCCTGGTTCGGTCATTTAGAGAAAGAATCGACTGGTTGATTTTTTATCATAGCCAATGTCTGTAAGTCCATTGAAATTTGTAACATTTAATGTTAAAGGATTGAATAGCCCTATAAAAAGAAAAAGAGTATATACTTACCTGAAGAAATTAAAACCAGATATTGTTTATTTACAAGAAACACATTTGTCTGACAAGGAGCATAAAAAGCTTAAAAGAGATTGGGTGGGTCAAGTTTTTTTCTCTTCATTTAGCTCCAAATCAAGAGGAACAGCAATTTTATTGCATAAAAACTTACCTTTTGTTGTCAATAAAACTATATCAGACCCATCGGGTAGATACATTATGGTGCAAGGGCAAATGTATTCAGAATTTTGGACATTTATGAACATATATGCTCCTAATTATGATGATAGTTTATTCATGCAGGATGTCTTTCTCCAGGTCTCACAAGCACCAGGGTATCTAGTGGTAGGAGGGGACTTCAATTTCTGTTTAGATACGGTGCTTGACAGATCTTCTGTTAGACCTTGTCCCCTCACTAAATCAGCTAAAATAACATCTTCATTTATGGAAGATTTACAATTGATAGATGTTTGGAGACGGATGCATCCACAGGTTAGAGATTATTCATTTTATTCACACCCACATAATACCCATACTAGAATAGATAACTTTTTGATCTCTGGTCGGATATTTCATCAAGTGATGGATAGTGAATATCTTCCAAGGTTACTTAGTGATCACTCGCCGTTGGTGATGTCGGTGTCCGTGCCTGATAAAGTAGAAGTAAGGTACCGGTGGAGACTTAATCTCACCCTCTTAAAACAATCTGAATTCTGTACTTTCATTAGGGAACAAATTAATTTTTTTATTTTAACAAATAGGCCATCTGCTCCAAATATATTTATTTTTTGGGACACTTTAAAAGCTTATCTGAGGGGCCAAATTATATCATATACTAAGGGAGTGAAGAAGAAATATAACTCTGAGCTTAACACTTTGGAAAGACAAATTTCTGACCTTGAGAAAACCTATCAAATTGCCCCAACAAAAGACAGGTACAGAGAACTGGTGAATCTGAAACTAAAATACAACAATAGGAATACATATCAAGCAGAGAGAGCA
The DNA here is from genome assembly GCA_038048925.1 of Garcialebias charrua. Classification (NCBI taxonomy): domain Eukaryota; kingdom Metazoa; phylum Chordata; class Actinopteri; order Cyprinodontiformes; family Rivulidae; genus Garcialebias; species Garcialebias charrua. The sequence continues at coordinate 47,806 of JBBPBX010007302.1, read as the reverse complement.
ATAATCAGGTGTAAGCAACAATTTTATGAATTTGGAGAAAAGGCTCAGAAAGTATTGGCATGGCAACTTAAAACTGAGGAAAACAAACGAACAATTAACGCTATTGAAAACCCCCAAAATGTTATAACATATAATCCTGGAGAAATTAACGAGTCTTTTAAAAGGTACTATTCAGACCTTTATACATCTCAATCTCAGGGGGATTCTGGTGAAATCGAGTCATTTTTATCCTCCATTGAATTGCCGCGTCTATCAGAGGAGGGCAGGGATAATTTGGATAAACCCTTTCATAGATCAGAGATACTTGAGGTTCTTAAATCACTCCCGGGAAATAAATCCCCCGGGGAGGATGGTTTCCCATCAGAGTTTTATAAAGAGTTTCAAGATCTTCTGGTGCCACTTTTGATGGATGTTCTTGAGCAAGGAAGAAGAGAGAGAGGTTTTCCGGATTCCTTTGCCCAGGCAGTTATAACGGTCATTCATAAAAAAGGAAAAAATCCTTTAAAATGTTCTTCCTATAGACCAATTTCACTCCTTAATACGGATTATAAATTAGTTACAAAAATGATAGCAAAGAGATTGGAAAGGTATTTACCCTTACTGATCAACCCCGATCAAACAGGGTTTATTATAAATAGATTCTCCACTGATAATTTGAGACGATTGCTTGATATAATTCATATTGCTAATAAAAAAAAGATACCGAGTGTAGCCGTGTCACTTGATGCCGAAAAGGCTTTTGATATGGTTGAATGGCAATATCTTTTTTCGGTCCTTAGGAAGTTCGGTTTTGGAGACGGGTTTGTTAATTTGATACAATCTCTGTACAGATCCCCACAAGCTAGAGTTGTGACCAATGGGATCACCTCTGACTCATTTAGGTTGTATAGGGGCAACAGACAGGGAGATCCAGTTAGCCCTGCCCTATTTGTGCTTGCTATTGAACCCTTGGCTGAGGCCATTAGGAAAAACTCTAATATTAGCGGGTTTGAGATAGGTACGGACATACATAAGATTTCGCTTTTTGCAGACGATATCATTTTATTTTTAACTAATCCAGAATATTCTCTCTGTCATCTTCAGGACTTATTGGGTAGATATAGTTCAATATCGGGATACAAGGTCAATTTGGAAAAGAGTGAGGTTTTACCGATTTCCGTATATGACCATAATAAAGTTAAAAATGTGTCTAATTTCAAATGGTCTCCTGAAGGCTTCAAATATTTAGGAATATATGTAGATGGTAACCTCAAAAATGTATTTAAATTAAATTTACCTAGTCTTCTTCAGAAGGTGACTGAGGATTTAGGAAAATGGATGGACTTACCTCTCACATTATTTGGTAGAATTAATGTAATTAAGATGAATATCCTCCCTAGGTTTCTATATGTGTTTCAATCACTCCCAGTTCACATTCCAAACGCATTCTTTATATCTCTTAAGAAAATATTTAGGAAGTTTATTTGGCACGGTAAATCACCAAGATTTAGCATGGATAAATTATCGCTGCAGTATGAGGATGGAGGTCTTAGGCTCCCTAATTTTCAAATCTATTATTATGCAGCTCAGTTTAGGTTCTTGGCACAGATGTTTGAAGTGCAGGCTCATCCGTCGTGGCTCAAAATTGAGACAACAGAGATAAAAGAGGAGGTGCCATTAAATTTGCTTTATAAGTGGGATAATAAAACTATTAAGAAGGAAACTGACAATCCATTAATAATTCAGACGATCCAAATTTGGATTAAAATTCGGGAACTGTTTGGGCTAAAGAGTTCTCTTTCCCCTAAATCCCCATTATGGGGAAATGGATTGTTACCGAAGATTCTCCAATCTGGTACCTTTAGATCCTGGCAGGAAAAGGGTATCTGTCAACTGGAGCACTGTTATGAAAAGGGGGTATTCATGTCATTTCAACAGTTAAAAGATATGTTTAAATTGACGAATAATGATTTTCTTGGCTATCTCCAAATTCGTGACTTTATAAGAACTGATCAGAAAGGAAGTTGGAAGTTACCGTGTATGTCTCCAGTTGAGGAAATGTGTTATGCTAAGCAGCCATTAAGTAAAATAATTTCAAGGGTGTATACAGTACTTATGTCAACTTTAACTATATCTGGTGTGGATGCTTCCAGAATTAAATGGGAGAAGGATTTGGGTATATCTATTGAGAGGCAGTTATGGAATGATTTGTGCAGGGGGGGTCTCACCTCTACTTTGAATGCTCGATTTAGATTAGTACAATTCAATTTTTTACATCAGTTATATATCACCCCACAAAAATTACATAGATATAATTCGAGTATATCTAATCTTTGTTTTAGATGTGGCTTGGAGGAAGGAACGTTCCTCCATGCTACCTGGCAGTGCTCTAAATTGCAGGATTTTTGGAAAGGGGTTTGTGAATCATTATCAGACATCCATGGCACCGTGATTCCAATAGACCCGGAGATTTGTTTATTGGGGAACTTTACAAATTCAAATTTAAAGACGGTTTATGATAAGAAACTTACAGAGGTACTTTTGGCAATTGCTAAGAAATGTATTACAATAAAATGGAAATCGGATGCCGCCATCCCAATTAAAATGTGGTTGGGAGAGATTAATAGCTGCGTGACACTTGAAAAAATAACCTACTGGATGCAAGGTAGAGGTGGGACTTTTAATAAAATATGGCAACCATATTTGAGGTATATGCAAAATCTACCGGCACAGTGGATTGACTGACCGTCATGTTATCGAGCTGGACTCGACAAGATATAGGAGCGAATCAGATAACATCTGTCTTTTGGATATATTCCAGATTCATGTATATTTTATTTTATCCTTATGGATTATATTCTTCCCCCATCTTACCCACCCCCTCTCAGCCCCTGTTATTTGGTTGTTGTGTTATATTGTTGAGTGTAATTTACTTTAAGAATGTTTGTTGTTTGAATTGTGTCTTATTGTGATTTTTGTGATGTCATTATTGAAAAATTATAAATAAAATATTCTAAAAAAAAAAAAATAATAAATAAAATAGCTATACTTAACTGTTACAAAGAGATACCAACACTAGTTGTAAATAGATTTAAAAATAAATGGTTTCTGACTAGGTTATTTGATAAATATCTTATTTGTAGTTTTTGTGTAGTTCAACCAGCATTAGTTGGAGTCACATGACTGCATCTTTTATTTTGATTGTCAGAAGCTAAAATATTTGGAACCTTTGGCTTAGAAGATATACAGACACATTTTTTAAAATCTAGACACATCCTTAACTATTCAACAATTCACAATATTTTACATTGATAACTTTCTGTTGCTTTAAAACCTGGAATTGATTTAATATTTTTAATTTGATCATTGGTCATTTTTCTACAAACGTGTCAATTTATTTTAATGAAATGTGGGAGAAAACCTTGTAACAATTAAGATTTTAAACAATAAAACTGAACAGTGGTGCATGCAAATGTATTTATCCACCAGAGCGCTATGAATAAAATGAATACCCACAATCACTGAACGTTGTGGAATAAAGAGGAGCATCTGAAATATAGCCTCAGTGCGTTTGTGCATGTTGGGAGCGTGAAAACTTGAAAAATAAGTGAGGTACCAACTTCCATTTTGGTGTGTTTCTGCAAGGAAGGTCCTCTTTGAAAACTGGAATGACAAGTCAAAATCCAAGATGGCTGCCTCCATAAATGTCTGTCCATCTTGTGAGCCAGATAACTTCAAAAAAAGCAACTTCCTTTGTGGTGCGTGGCTGCATCTTGGTGTGAGAAAGGTCTATATTGAAAAAAGGTTTACAATGTCAAAATCCAAGATGGCCACCATCATATGGACTATAAATCATATGTCAACAGACCATCCCAATCATTTGAAGGAACTATGATCACTAGTTTTTATAGGCAAGGCCACCACTGGTCACCCCCTGGCTCCACCACTGTGCCTTGTTGTGGATAAAGTTGTTCCCTCCTCACCAGGATCCACCACTCTGCGCTGTCTCAAAGAGCCAAAAAAAATAAAAAATAAAAACTATCTCTCTTTTAATACACAGCGTAATACTCACATGAATAAAATCTGATAACATTTCTTCAAAAAGACAGGCTTTAGGCGAGATTTGCCCTGTTGGCACGCACACAGCTGGATATCTCATCGACTTGAAGACTTGATGAAGTGTCTATTCTCTGCTGTCATCTGTGGATCTAAAGGATGCATATTTAATTGGATTTACAATAACTGGTTCCTGCTTTTCAGATTCAGCTGGTTGCTGGTTTTATCTACAATTAAGGAAGTCGTCGGCAGTGAATTTGGACCCGATCACACTGCTTGCCTTTGTGATGGCTTGGTTCATGCCCGTGTACCCAGACTCAATTACCTCGGGCAGAATGGATCAGATCTCTGGGATTTTTACTCAGGCATGTTCCATCGGTGTGGCCACATAATTTGAGCATTTCTGAACTGTTGTTGGACCAACACAGACTCAAGGTAGATGTCATTATGTTCTGCCTGTACCCAAAACAACTGTGTGTTATCTGAATCTGGCTCCCCCGGCTGACCTTGAAGGCCACCTTATCTGAATACGCCTGGAGGACATGTAATCTGACACTCAACCCCGCTCATCGGGGAATTCCACTGTCAACCAGAGTGAACCAGCTGAATAAACATTCTGTCATCATTTCAGGACTCTTGGATTCTCATTAGCGTTGACCTTGGCCATTCCCCGACATACCTTGAGAATGTTTACGGATCTCATCGGAGGGAGCTGGCTGATTGTTCCATCCTTATCAGAACTCTTACAGTGTCCTTGAGATCTCTATGAACATTGCTCATCGTTCTCGGTGTCTCCCCCCTCTGCAGAATGTCACGTCACTATGTGTTTATTTGTGCGAGGTGTTTTTTTAATATTAGAATTTTTTTTTCTCGGGCAAGAAGAAATATTTTAATAGGAATTTTTTCGCCTCCATTTCCTAATGTGTCTAATTTCGTTACTTTTTGTCTGTCTAAGCAGATCTCACTTGTAAATTAGTCTTCGAGGCTCAGTGTGACTTATATGTCTAAATAAAGGTTGAATGAAAAAAAATACTGCACCAAAAACATAAAGGTTTACTTACATTCCCTGTTCAGTTCCAGTCCAAATAAAACACTCATCTCAGATTGAGACATTCATGATAAAAAAAAAACCAGTGAAGGGGAACACCAGTGTACCGCTTGTTCATGCAGCTTTTTCATTTTGGCCACATTTTGTTTAATAAATAACGATATGTTGGCATCTGTTCTCTATAATCGTACTTGATGTTGAATAATTTCAGAACCGGATCACTGCTGTTATTTGACATTGAACTGAAAGAGGGTGAGCATTCTTTACATCATCACTGCAAATCTTTGTGCCAACCCAAAGAAGGACTTTACCTTTTCAACCTCATAGACCATGACATCGTGCAGTGTACCATCTGTCTCCAGGCGAACCCTGACTCGGCCCTCTGGGAGTTCAGGGGTACCTTCATCTGGCTTCAGCTGAGTGGCTGAAAAGAACAGCACATGGAAATGAGTTTCAGCTAATGATCCCTGCGTCAGGGTTAGAGGTTCTGTGGGTCTGTCGAGGTCTAACGGAACTAATGCAGTAAAATAAAAACATGGGCAGCTAGACATGAAGATCTTAAGTGACTAAAACCAGCAGCTGGGGCTGGTGGGAAACTTGATATGTAAGCAATGCAACAGGCCAGATTACTACAGACTATGTGTGGATTAACAGACAACTCTACTAATCCCTCAACAAGTGGTGACGATCTGTTCACATGTTCAGCTGCAGGGGCTCAAAAACACGACTTTACTGAGTTTGGGCGTTTTGATTTCAAATTAAAAGTCTTTTTAAAATGTACAAATGACTGCTTCTGTTTTCTGCTGTGCAAGAGTAATTTAAATCAATATGTTAGGTTTGTAAACATTTCACGTGTCACAATAAATCAACAGATCATCAGAATGATTTCTTCTTTCGGCTGCTCCTTCTTCAGGGGTCGCCACAGCAAACTAACTCGCACAAAGACTTGGTGATTGTTTTTACACAGGATGTCCTTCCTGACACAACCACCGAGCTACCACAGCCCTCTGTGTGGAGCAGAGAGCTGCTGTGTAGGGCGCCCGGGGGAGCAGATGGTGGGGGTTAAGGGCCCAGAGTGGGGCAATAAGGGTGGAGGCGGTGTGGTTGTTTCACCTTTCACATTTTGATGTTGTCAGACCAGAGGATCAAACCGGCGACCATCCGATCACAGGCCCACCCTCTCTAACCGCTGTGCCACCATTCCACCACTAGTAGTATACAGTATCTCACTGATATGCTAGGTTTTTCTGGTTAACGGTCATTTTGTCATGAATAAGTTCACAGATCAAACGACAGAAACACACTCTGTGTTTGTGTTTGAGTCCGTTTGCTGTGACCAGTGGTGTCATTAACGCGTTACAAAGTAACACGTTACTCTAGTCGGACCACTTTTTTCAGTAACGAGTAATCTAACGCGTTGAAATCCATTAATCAGATTAAAGTTTCTTATCAAAATTACTGTACGCTACTTTTTTTGTCATTTTCTGTAGTACTGTAATTTAATTTTATTTCCTCAATGCGTCTCGGGTCGGGTCGTGATTTTTAAAAAAAGACTTGAGGATGGACGGTCACTTGCTGCGGCTGTGAAACCTGACACTACCAGGCTGACAGAAATGTAAACACGGAGGTGCTCACGGATGGAGCGAGGAGGAAGTGTTGTCTAGCTTCAAAAACATGGTAAAAACTATTATTTGTTTGCTAAAAATTATAGCAAAGATGTGTCTGAGCTTAACCTTTCCTTAATAAATTCACAAAATGGTCAATGATCAGCTGGATTAAAAAAAGTAGTTCGCTATGTGCACGCGCGCGGGTGGGACGGTGTTCTGTGCAGCACAGAACAACGGTTTCATTTCTTTAAAATGTAACAAAATAAATGCTTAAAAATATATATTTGTTAGCTGACATTATAGCACAAGTGTTCCTGAGTTTAACCGTTCCTTAATAAATTCACGTAATGGTCAAATCAGCTGATTTAAATTGTTTCGCTTTGACGTCTTCCAAACGGTCGCGCGCGCTGCGAAAATAAATTATAAATAAATCGAATTTTAGCTCAAACATCTCTACAGCTAATGGGTTGTAAATATCCATCCAGTGATTACTTTCTATAAGTTTCATCAAAATCTGTCGTGTGGTTCTTGAGCTATTTTGCTAACAAACACTAGTTCAGACCTCCAGAGTTCAGGAGGCTGGGCTGCGACATAGTGAGTCCCAGCAGAGGAGGTTTTTTTCGGACACATGAGCTGGGAACGGTCGGTGGACCCTAGCGGCCAAAAGTGGTACTGCTGCCCCTAGCGGCCAAAAGCGGTAATAAAGTAACTTAGTAATCTAACTTAGTTACTTTCCAAATCAAGTAATCAGTAATTTGAAGTTACTTTTTCAATGTAACTATGCCTTCACTGGCTCTGACCGGAATGTGAAAGTCCCTAAAATCAACCTATCATCTGAAATGTGCTTTTCTCATCTCTGGTGCAGTTTAATTGAATTTGCTCTGGTGTGAGAAAACAACAAGCATAAATTATAATTCTGAAACTTTATAAAGTAATCAAAGAAACTTTATTTCTCCATCAAACTTTAGTAGCTGAAACACAGCAGGATATCCTAGCCATGGGCTACTTTGAGACATGTATATTAAATAAAACATTTAAAAAATGTACATTTGTTTAATTTATCTATGACTTTAGTGCATGTAAACTGCAGTTCATGTGTGCATGTGTATGATTCATGCTGGGCTTGGTGTTAAATGGGCTCCAGTACTCTCTGTAATTCAGCACAGTGTGTTTGTGTCATGTTGTTTCACAGCTCACCGCGGGAGAAACCATCCTTGTGTTTGTACCAAACAGTTCCAGCTTCATACCACACATCCCTCACCTACAAGACAGAGAAGAGAACAAGCAAAAAGCAAACACAAGATGGTCGGGTAAATGTTTCAGAGGCCAAGAGTTCTCAAACTATCTATTAAAGATCTTAAAAAGCTAAGTCTGGTCCTCTGGACATTCAAAAAAAAAAAGCAAAAAATTTGTAGAAATGTTTCGTCTTTCGTCCGAAAGACTTCCTCAGTCTGAGTTGCTGTATTCAGCTCAGTCTTATAAATAGCACCCTCTCACAGTGTTACACAACCAGTTGGCTGATGACAGCCGAAACCAGCTGCTCACATGATCAAGGAGGACCATCAGCCCAACGATGGATCGTTAGCACCCTGATGGCTTATAAGACTGAGCTGAATACAGCTTCTCAGACTGAGGAAGTCTTTCGGACGAAAGACGAAACGTTTCTACAATTTTTTTGCTTTGTTTTGTTTTTTGAATGTCCAGAGGACCAGACTTAGCTTTTTAAGATTTTTCTACCTGGATTATTGAGCATGCATCAGGTCTAGCTCTCGTTTTTTAGAAAACGTCAAAGGTCTGTAACGACTATAAGCAAATTAGTTTTCTTTAAACAATTGCTTGCAACTTTTAAAAATGGCACTACAGTATACAGTAACATTTATTTGCTTCAGAGCCTACGCTGCTGTTGGACAGTGAAGCTTAGATGTGCACTGTAGTTTAAGAAGTTAACATCTTTTAATGCCTCAACAAAATAAGATGCAGTTGTTTTCACACAAAACTAAATATATTAAATGAACTCAACTTAAAGGTGATTTAAAACCAAAATGACTGAGGTAGAAGTTACACACGCCCTGAATCTGAGGTAGTTCATTCATCAGGCTGCCATGTCAGCTTTTGACCACAGTGATTACTAAAGGGAAAAAAAAACTCAATAATTTGGTGAGGACAAAATCAAGGCACACTTCTCTGTCTTTAAAAGTTTTTCTACAACTACTGTACACTTCTTTTATTGCACATTCCTGGTCATGTGACATGACACCTTCATTTCTGCTGCCTTAGTTCTTGACAGTGACGTCAACAGAGGCGACCTGCTTCAGGACCAGCTCTTTTCTTTACACAGCAGAGAGAAATCACTCCGACAGCCCCGTCTGTGCAAAAGGAGCTGCAGAACATCTGTAAAAATATACTTTGTAACAATTCATTCAATGGAGTGCAATGTTTCCTGCTTGTTCTCAATGAAGGCGGATACTTTTCTTTCCCACTCCTGCTTCCCTCCTGCTTTGCTCTGTGTACTGTGAACCCTACCAGAGCCTCTGAATTGTAAATTATGGAGCTGGTCAGCTGGTCTCTCAACGTAATGATCAAATTTTCTTGACGAGAAGACAAGGTGAAGGAGAGCCCTCTTGCCCTGACGTGATACTTGCAGCTGGATACACGATGGATTCCTGAGGACAGTGGAAGATCGTGTGCCTGTCTGTATTGTCCCCTGAGGATGTGGAAAACACGTACGGTACATAAAGTAATTGGATTTAAGATAACAGGATTTCTCTTTTTGGAGTTGGTGGTTACCTGGCATATCAACAAATACAAAAAACATCTGTATCTGTTCTGGCCATTGTAAGGCTGCTGGGCTTGTGTGAAGGAATGTGCCGTGCAGTGAGCACTCAGACTCAGATGCTGTGTGAGCTGAGCTGCAAGCTGGACGTGATTTCTGAGAATCACAGGCCACTTGCTGCTCCTGAAACTCGCCGGTGGGAAGGAATCAACCTTGGAGAAGCTACAAGCTTGGCCCAGCAGTGTGACCACAACATTTGGCTGTTTGAAGTCGCCACTGAGACGTACCAGTAGAACTATAAGGCAGACAGAAACCAAGCAGTCAGCCTGACTCAAATAACTATTGTTATCTGAATCTGGCTCCCCGTGTCGGCTTTGAATTGGCCATCTTAAACTCTCCTGGATGTTGTGCGAACAAGAAGCTCCCCACCCCCCACACGCTCCCTTACTCAGGACACCTATGGACTTGTATCAAAGCTGAGTTGGCTGATAGACACTGCACCAGCTCTTATCAGGACTATGGGGACAATCTAGCAGTGTCCATGGACAAACTCATCGCCTTTTCAGCCTTGCATATGATGTCATCAATATGTTGCTGTTTCTATGCTGTTTTGTTGTTGTTGCAACTTTCACCCTGTGTCAAGTCTAAAACACAGTGTGAGATATGATTTTTTAATCCCTCCCCTTCCCCCGTGTTTCTCTTTTTCTATCTAATGAAAGGGTCAGCGCCTCCCACGAGGCTGCGGCCTCAGACACTCCGTCTTCCCATGTCTGTTGTTTATGTTTTACTCAGACGGGCTGTACTGAAATGTGATTTTATTGTGCTTTGGTGCAATGACAATAAAGGTGATTCTGATTCTGCTGACATGGGCTGAGTCCAGATCCTTTCAGACATGCAACATTTGAGGGATTGGTGAGGTTAAAATATGCACAAAAAATATACTAATTAGCTCAACAGGTCTAAAAATTTATGAAAAAAGTGAATAATTATACATCTTGAGGCTATAAACATGATATAAGGTCAGATTTTTGTAAGAAAACACTTGTTATGCATCAAAGTGTCACTTTTAGTAAGTCCATATCACACAGACCTCCTTTCTCTCCTGCTCTCTTATGGTTGGGTCGGCTTGCCTTCCCTCCGGCTCCTGCCTCTCCTCCATCCCACCGTTCTCCATCTCGTTGCTCTTCGTTGCTGTTCTTGTCTCCTGATGTTGCCTTTGTTTTGGGATCTCCATGTCCTGTTTGCTTTCTTCTTTACCGTCTGGGTCAGGAGTCATTTTGCAGAACTGAGATGAGGACCTGCCATCCGACTGGGCCGAGCTGCATCTTATTTGTTTATTGTTGTGTAGTTGTTCGGCTCGCAGGGACATCTCTGCTTCGAGGATTGGAGGAGTCTGATCTGGGTTGAGGAACTGTTGCACAAGGTTGTCACTCAGTTTGTTTGGCTGAAAGTGGAAGGGAGACATAAACATTGGTTAAATCTGTTGAGAGATCTTTATAGATTCTTACCAACAGCTGAATAAGATCATTGTTCGTTACAGAAAACTTACAGCTGGTTTGCCAATAAAGTTGCTTAAAGGATATTTTTTGATTTCCAGATTTTTCACCCAAACAACAAGTAAACCTTAATGTTTTTGGTGCAAGATAGTCCAGTGGGTAGGATTTAGAAAGAGTATTAGAAGAGAGGAAGGTTTTTGCTGCTTGACCGAGGCAGCGCAGGGTGATGGATCCTGACCAGAGGAGGGAGACATTTTGTCCACAACAAGGTGTGTTGGCAGAGCCAGCGAGTGGCAACTGGTGGCCCTGGACACCATAAATCTTCAACTACTCCAATCATTTATGGATGTGGGAGTTCTGCTCTGCCAGCTCCTGCACCCACAGCCAGACCCTAACCAGCTACACCTGTGGATCATTGACGATGAGCACGAGGAGCGTAAAAGGCTGCAGAAGACATGTAGCCAGCGCTGGAGCATTACCTGCCAACAGTAGTCTTATTCTAGCCTTTTACTCATGTCTTAAATCAAGTATTAATGACTGGTATTTCTCTCCGTGCCGCCACTGAGTTACACTTGATGTCCTCCTGTTTCTTGAATCCTCCTCTGTGGACCTCGAGCTCCTCTGTGCCTCTACAGCTGCCTCCACAATTCCTACCACTCTTCTTTCACCTACCCTTGTTCAGACGTGCACGCCCTTTACATGGAACCCTTTGGGTCAGCTCTGCCCACGTCTGACCCCGACATCCATTGTAAGAAATATCAGCAATAACATTATCACCCTTGTCCACAAGATTTCTAATCACCCCTTTGCTCTTCAGGGTTCCAGTCTCCTCCCTGGATGACCTCCTTGACTCAACCACAGACCACCGAGCTACCACAGCCCTCTGTGTGGAGCAGAGAGCTGATATCTAGGGTGCCCAGAGGAGCAGAGGGTGGGGGTTAAGGGCCTTGCTCAAAGGTCCAGAGAGGATCAAATGAGGGTGGAGGCAGGTGTGGGTGCTTCACTTATCCCATCCACATTTTGATGTTGTCAGTACCATGAGTGGAACCAGCCATCTTTTGATCACAGGCCCACCTTCTATAACCTCTGCGCCACCATTCCCTCCATTTGTCCCCATCGGTCCTTATATGTGCGTACACGCAATCGTTACAGAAGAAACTCTACTTTCAAGCATAATAAATACTAGTACAGGTAAGTATAGTTTACATATATAGGTGGTGGTGGCCATGTTAGATTTTGGAGGCCATGTTAAATTTTGACATGGCAACCCAATTATTTTGACAGGCACATTTCTTAGATGCAACCACACATGAAAATGGAAGTCAGTACCTCATTTGTTTTTCAAGTCATCCATCTTGCAGATTGGGTGAACAGACAGACAGGCAGAGGCTATTTCCAACCCCCCTCTTCACTATTTATTTCCTTTACCCACTTCTCCTTTCAAATTTAACTTTAATTTGACATTCTTAAGAACATAGAGTGGTTGTGGCTGAGTGGTTAGAGCAGTCGTCCTCCAACGTGAGAGTTAGGGGTTCAATTCCACCAACAGTCACATGCCAAAGTGTCCCTGGGCAATACATTGAACCCCTCATTGCCTCTGATGTGTCCCATCAGTGTTTGAATGTGATAAAGCTCTGATTATTCTTTGTATGGATCTAGTAGATGCTGTATGAATGGGCAAATGAGGCACAGATTGTGTTGTAAAGAGCTTTGAGTGTCTTAAGAATGTCAGGTGCTATATAAGTAGGTACAGTCCATTCAAGATCACAAATGAACTGCTTCTTTATCTTGGGATTGCCAAACTGATTTTATCACTATTTCATGGTAAAACATGTTTTTGTTTGTTTATTTCTAAATAAGCTACTGTTTAGGAGTCCTTCTTGCACATGACCAAATTTACTATCACTGTTACAACTCTTGTGATGGTGTAGCCATGTTTGCATTTTTGATGTGACATTTTCAGCTTGCGTTCTCCTGACCTCTGACAACTGGTTTGGCTTGGTTGGTGTCCAGGTCATGTCACATTGCTGCGTGGCTTCAAAAAGACTACTGTATACCAACAATTTCTGTGTAAAGTTGCTTATAGCCAATTCATTATTTCTGTATCGTTTTATATGGCGTATCCACCAGGTGATCATTAGGTGTACTGATTCAGAAATCCTTTTTAATTATCACAAGAAAATGAGCTTTGGGTTGAAAAATAACAAACACACTCATCTGTTAGCTCAAGGAAACAAGCTCTATATTAAGATAAATAAATTGATTCAAGGAAATTAGCAGTGTGTTAAGATAATTTATGAAAATAAATGTCCAAGCTGTTCTCTTTTGAAATTCTTATGATTTGTGTGATTTCTCAGATCACACCATTTGGTTCACTATCTCTCAGATCGGATGCAGTGTTAAACTTAATGGTACTTCTTCCAGTTATCTAACTGTTAACAATGGTGTAGCTCAAGGTTCTGTCTTCGGTCTCACCCTTTTCACAATCCACATACGTAATGTAGGTCAGAGCATCCCTGATGCATCCTTACATTTCTATGCCGATGACGCATTTGTTTATTGTTGAGCTAAAACAGTAGCTAAGGCTTTCCAGCTTTTGCAATCCACTTTTGACATCATCCATTCAGATTTGTTCAGTCTCAAACTTGTCCTAAATGCAGACAAAACCAAAGGGATGCAGTTTTCAAACAGGAAGTCAGTTCCAGCAGTTCTTCCCTCGATTTTATCTTCAAATGGTGTCCCTATTGAGTTTGTTGATTCCTATAAATATTTGGGTATCTTGGTCGATTCGCATCTTTCTTTTAAGTCTCATCTTGAAAACTTGATAAAGAAATTGAACGCTCTCCTTACCCGGCCTGTCAGTCCTGTCTATTCTGAACTCTAGGAAACACCTTGTAACTGTCACTTTCCTTCCCTCCATTGTCTACGGTGACATCATTTACATGAACGCTTCTACAAGCACCCTGCAGATGTTGGATGCTGCCTATCATGGTGCACTAAGATTCACCCACCACTGCACCCTGTATTCACTGGTTAACTGGACATCATTAACCTCACGCAGACTCTTCCACTGGTACATTTTCATCTTTAAATCACTTCTTGGTCTGATGCCTTCATACATCTCCTCCTACATGTCTTTGCATGAGTGCAGCTACAGCGTGCGCTCTCAGGACATGATTACCTGCGGTGTTCCCTCAGTGAGGACTGAACTTGGCAAAAGGGTCTTCTCTACTCTGCTCCTGTTTCATGGAATATCTTACAAAAAGATCTGAAGCTCTCGACCTTGACCTCTCCAAGTGACTTTAAACATCTGTTAAGTTCATCGCAAAAACCAACACAGACATGTTCCTGTTTTTAGTTTTTTATAGTGCTTTACAATGTAGCTGTTTTTTCACATAATTTTCTTCCATTTATTTATTTATTTTTAATTTATATGCCTTCTTTTAAGATTGTCTACTGTTGTCATAATTCTTTGTTTAAACCAGGTCTCTTGTAAATGACTCCTCGAGGCTCAATGAGACTAACCTGTAGAAATAAAGGTTGAATTGAATAAAGTTGCACGTGGAAGTAACGTTTAGATTTTGAACGGTACATTTCGGACTTGGACATGATCCCAAGAGAACGAGCTCTCTTTGAAAAGAGTTCTGGCGTTTTGGCTGCTCGTCAGACAAACGCTCTCCTTACCCGGCCTGCCAGTTTACGTGAGCAGCCATGTCTGTAGGTTTGACGTTGAGTCGTACTCAGAGCTCTGTGACATGTTCAGTAATTGGATATTTTTAACCCAAGATCTATAACCACCCTGAGGTCATCTCTGCCACTTCTGAGGCTCTGTTAGTGGTGCTTCTTTTACGTTCTTTTGTAATGCCCTTGAGGCTGTGGGCCTTGCATTGCATACTTCCAGCAAAGCTCCTACTCCTCATGTCAATGTGCATACTGTATATTACGTACACAAACATCTGCCAGCTCAGTGTATTTTCCTCTGTTTCTCCTTAGCCTCTTCCATCCTCTCCACCCAGGGTACTGTTAACTCAATGCTTACTGGAGTTTTCCAAAAACATCACAGTATCCAGTCTGAGGCTGGTCTTTTTTGATGTTCTCAGGAAATTGTTATAATTTACTAAATACCCGTAGTTACACCAGTTTTAAGTTCGATGCATCAGATGGGTTGAATACTAATAGATGCCACACTTTTAATGCTTTTAAATATAAAACTTTCCATTACATCCACTTTACAATCCTGCTCTACTTTGTGTTGTTCTGTCACATAAAAGCCAAAGCACTTTGAATTTTGTAGTTGAAAATGGACAAAATGTGAAAACAGGGCCTTGTCAGCAGAATGTAGAAATAATCCCAATAAGAGAATCAAGGTGGGGTCGCACCCTTTTTTTATTTTTGCAATTTCTGTTTTTCTAATTTCGTTTTAAAAACGAAATAACGAGAAAAAAAAACGTTTAAAAACCGTTTTTGTAATTTCGTTTTAAAACATAAAAAACGGAATAACCAAAGCTTGTTTGGTTATTTCGTTTTTATTTTGAAACGGAATAACCAAAGAACGAACCATACACGGATTAATAAGAAACATCTTCAGTTTTAAATGCTTTCATTATTTTGGTCTTAAACCCAAGTCACCGGCGACGACTCACCGGTTTGTCCTCTTTGACCTCTGGTTCCTTCTGCTTGGTCTCCTTCTCTGCGTCTCTGACAAGTTGTTTGAGGACGCCTCCTGGCAGAACAGACAGAGGCTGTGGAGAGACGGTCACAGCCACAGGCTTCTTCTCTTCCTTTATCTGCAGTGGTGATGACGAATGAAATTAGACCCATTTCTACAGAACAAAGTCCCTCACGCAAGTTACACTTGTTTTACACAACATGCTGTGGAGGTAGTTTCATTCAACAAAATGAGCTTTACACCTCTGTCCCCATCACTGAGGGATTTCCATAATGAATGTGTTCAGAATGAGTGTTTTTCAGGACTGGATGCAAGTAAACAATGTTTATGGTGCAAGATATCAAAGTTGGTAGAGTTAAGCTGTGTATAACAGAAGTAGGTGTTTTATTATTTGTTCATTTTTTTGTCTGAGGATGTGCAGTGTGATAAATCCTGGTGAGTGCAGAGAGCCATTTTATCCACCACCAGGTGCAATGGCTGAGCCACAGGGGGGGCAGTGGGGGCCTTGACCACCACAGGTAATTCTTCTGCCACCAGTCATTTGAGAAAACTACACTTTCAAGCAATTAAAAAAAATTAGAACACATACAATAAGTTTCCTCAAATGGCAGGAGTGGTCAGTTTATATATCTTGGATTTTAACGTGGCAACCCCACTTTTGAAAGGATCTTTTTTCTTATAGATGCAGCCACACACCAAACTGAAAGTCGATGCCTCACTTGTTTTTCAAGTTGTGCTTACAACATGCACACATGGACAGACAGGATTAACAACAAGAAACAGAAGCACATTTAAAGGCTCAAAGCAAAGGGACAACTTTACTTCATGTGTTTATAAACCCTCGTCATGGGCATGCAGGTCACGTGATGTGCAGGCTTTTAGATTTGAACCTTTTCCAGGATGGAAAGGTTATGTAACTTGTACTTGTGTTATTAACTTTTCAGGATGAAAAGTATGCATATTACACATACAGCTTAAATATATTCATACTTGTGTTTTACAGTGTATTTTATCTTGTCACAGTCCGTCACCTTCTTTTGAGAGATTTTGATCCACTGGTTTTTCATCTTTTCCAGCACAAAAATAAATAATTTGGCAAAACTAGGTGGACTGACCGGTACTCAGAACAACGAGAGAATCCAAAGATCCCAGTAAAGATTTACAAAGGAAACTTGTAAATCTGAACAAACTGGGAAAGACTTTTGGAACAACTTTTAAAGAATGTGATATTCCACAATCAAACTATTTTACAGAAGAAAGAGTTGTTTAGATGTTTTAATGTGTCGAGGTCTGGAAGGAGACCTAATCCTCCCCCCTCAGATGAAAGGATATTGTTTAGATGTTCATAAAAAATTAATAAAGCCGGACATGAAGCGGAAACTACAAGAATATCCACAGTGGAGCCAGTTTGACATCATGATGGAATGAGAGGGTGAAGCTCCTGCTCCAAACCTGCACCTTCAAGGAGGACAGTGCAAACAAACTCTTGGAGTTAGTCAGATTAGACAAAGACTGAGCAGATCCATGTTTGCAGTAGTCAGACCTACGAACACAGCGCCAACCATCAAACACGGCACAGTGGTATGACATTCATGTCCATGGAGAGTATGTAAACTGTACAAACAAATGTATGTTGCAAACAGTCATTTGGAGCGAGCAGATGACTCAGC
Organism: Garcialebias charrua; assembly: GCA_038048925.1. Lineage (NCBI taxonomy): Eukaryota > Metazoa > Chordata > Actinopteri > Cyprinodontiformes > Rivulidae > Garcialebias > Garcialebias charrua. Next base: position 30,508 of record JBBPBX010007302.1, on the reverse strand, counting down.
ATGACAGACTCATGTGTTCACGTTCACCAGCAATCATTCAGTTCTTGTTCCAGAGTGTTGAGCTCTACGAGGAAATGTGATTCAGCAGCTGATGACTAACATGACGGACTGTGAGGCAGCAAACAGAAACGGGCTGACATTTAACTAATAGCTTTCGCCTGCGCATTACAACAGGGAATATCAGAAAGGTCAGCGGGACAGCTGTTTTACATTCTGAGACAAGCTGCTGTTTGTGATGGTGTCAGACGGTGTGTGGGTGAGGTCCAGATCCAAACGGTGCTGAGCAGGGGCCTCCTGGAGGAGATCAGATGTACGCTTTGATTCTCACCTTGTCTGTCATCCCTCGTGACTGCTGTCTTCACCTGCAGGCCACAAACCCACACACAGGTCCAGACGACATGTCCAGATGAGATAAGGTTGGACCAAACTGAACATCAACTAATGTGTGTGTGTGTGTGGTGTGTGTGTTCATGTATCTTTCAGCAAATGATCTTATGAACCACTTGATAGATCCTAATAAAACTTGAAGAAAGAAATTATATATATAAAAAAACTTATACAAATTATTAACTTTTGGGGTGAGATCTGTTCAACAAGGCTGCTGTAGCCAATTGTTGAAAAAAAAAAGATGTAACTTTGTCAATTTACCAAATATTGACGTGGTGTGGTAGTAGCTGAGATCATCCCTAAACATACTCCAAGCTCTATTGATTGTGCAAAATCTGATGGTAAAATGTTTCTGTTAACTTATGAGAACAATACTGTCTGTCTGTTAGCAAAATATCTAATGAACCAATGGACAGATTGTAATGAAACTCCCAGACAGTGAATGCACCATTAACATCTGGAGGTGACTCTGTTCAAAATGGCCACCACAGTTAAGCAACCTAATAACTCTGTGTTACAGATGTTGACCTAAAACTTGTTGTGGTAGTAGCTGAGAGTGACTCCCAGCACAAACATCTGCAACTCTTTCAGATTTGGAGGCAACCCAATTCAAGATGGCCGCCACAGCTACTCAACCTTAGCCACCCCATGAATGGATGTTTGTCAGATTTAAATACTGAGCTGAATCTGGTGGTGAACAGAAATCATCTCCACTCACTTCTTGCAACAAGATTGTACCCAACATTTACAAGGTTTGCACAAAACAGATAAAACTCTTGCATGAAAGGCGGCGAACATTTGGGAAAAAAGCTACAGGTAATTCTTTATTTTAAAACTGTTGAGATGTGGATCTGGCTCCATGTCAAGTCCAGAATTTAATTCAAAATCTTACTTCTAACCTACAAAGCTCTCAACAACCTAGCTCCATCTTATATCCATCCATCCATCTTCTTCAACTTATCCGGGGTCGGGTCGCGGGGGTAGCAGCCTAAGTAGGGAGGCCCAGACTTCCCTCTCCCCAGCCACTTGGAGCAGCTCCTCCGGGGGAATCCCAAGGCGTTCCCAGGCCAGCCGAGAAACATAGTCCCTCCAGCGTGTCCTGGGTCTTCCTCTGGGTCTCCTCCCGGTGGGACATGCCCGGAACACCTCACCAGGGAGGCGTCCAGGAGGCATCCTAACCAGATGCCCGAGCCACCTCAACTGGCTCCTCTCGATGTGGAGAAGCAGCGGCTCTACTCCGAGTCCCTCCCGGATGACTGAGCTTCTCACCCTATCTCTAAGGGAGAGTCCAGACACCCTGCGGAGAAAACTCATTTCAGCCGCTTGTATCCGAGATCTCGTTCTTTCGGTCACAACCCAAAGCTCATGACCATAGATGAGGGTGGGAACGTAGATCGATCGGTAAATTGAGAGCTTTGCCTTTTGACTCAGCTCTCTCTTCACCACGACAGACCGGTACAGCGCCCGCTTCACTGCGGACGCTGCACCTATCCGCCTATCGATCTCACGCTCCAGTTTTCCCTCATTCGTGAACAAGATCCCGAGATACTTAAACTCCTCCACTTGGGGCAGGACCTCCTCCCCGACCCGGAGAGGGCATGCTACCCTTTTCCGGCTCAAGACCATGGCCTCGGATTTGGAGGAACTGATCCTCATCCCGGCCGCATCACACTCGGCTGCAAACCGCTCCAGTGAAAGTTGTAAATCACGAACTGATGAAGCCAGTAGGACCACATCATCTGCAAAAAACAGAGAAGCGATTCTAAGGTCACCAAAACGGATCCTCTCAACACCTTGGCTGCGCCTAGAAATTCTGTCCATAAAAGTTATGAACAGAATCGGTGACAAAGGGCAACCTTGGCGGAGTCCAACTCTCACCGGAAACGAGCCTGACTTACTGCCGGCAATGCGGACCAAGCTCTGACACCGGTCGTACAGGGACCTAACAGCCCTTATCAAAGGGCCTGGTACCCCATACTCCCGGAGTACCCCCCACAGAACCCCCCGAGGGACGCGGTCGAATGCCTTCTCCAAGTCCACAAAGCACATGTAAACTGGTTGGGCAAACTCCCACGCACCCTCCAGGACCCTGTTGAGGGTGTAGAGCTGGTCCAGTGTTCCACGACCAGGACGAAAACCACACTGCTCCTCCTGAATCCGAGGTTCGACTATCCGACGGACCCTCCTCTCCAGAACCCCTGAATAGACCTTACCAGGGAGGCTTAAGAGTGTGATCCCCCTATAGTTGGAACACACCCTACGGTCCCCCTTTTTGAATAGGGGAACCACCACCCCAGTCTGCCAATCCAAGGGAACTGCCCCCGATGTCCACGCGATATTGCAGAGTCGCGTAAGCCAACACAACCCCACAACATCCAGAGCCCTAAGGAACTCCGGGCGAATCTCATCCACCCCCGGAGCCTTGCCACCGCGGAGCTTTTTAACCACCTCGGCGACCTCAGCACCAGAGATCGGAGAACCCGACCCAAAGTCCCCAGGCTCCGCTTCCTCAGTGGAAGACGTGCCAGTAGGATTGAGGAGGTCTTCGAAGTATTCCGCCCACCGACTCACAACATCCCGAGTTGAGGTCAGCAGCACGCCACCCCCACCATAAATGGTGTTGGTCGCGTACCTCTTTCCCCCCCTGAGACGCCGGATGGTGGACCAGAATCGCCTCGAAGCCGTACGGAAGTCATTCTCCATGGCCTCTCCGAACTCCTCCCACGCCCGAGTTTTTGCCTCAGCAACCACCCGAGCCGCATGCCGCTTGGACTGCCGGTACCTATCAGCTGCTTCCGGGGTCCCACAAGCCAAAAAGGCCCAATAGGACTCCTTCTTCAGCCTGACAGCATCCCTCACTGCCGGTGTCCACCACCGGGTTCGAGGGTTGCCACCACGACAGGCACCAACAACCTTGCGGCCACAGCTCCGATAAGCTGCCTCGACAATAGAGGCGCGGAACACGGCCCACTCGGACTCCATGTCCCCCGCCTCCCTCGGAACGTGTTCAAAGCTCTCCCGGAGGTGGGAGTTAAAGCTCCGTCTTACGGGAGACTCTGCCAGACGTTCCCAGCAGACCCTCACAATACGTTTGGGTCTGCCAGGTCTGACCGGCATCCTCCCCCACCATCGGAGCCAACTCACCACCAGGTAGTGGTCAGTTGACAGCTCCGCCCCTCTCTTCACCCGAGTGTCCAAGACATGCGGCCGCAGATCAGATGAGACGACAACAAAGTCGATCATCGAACTGCGACCTAGGGTGTCCTGGTGCCAAGAGCACATATGGACACCCTTATGCTTAAACATGGTGTTCGTTATGGACAATCCATGACGAGCACAGAAGTCCAATAACAGAACACCACTCTGGTTCAGATCAGGGGGGCCGTTCCTCCCAACCACACCCCTCCAGGTCTCACTGTCATTGCCCACGTGAGCGTTGAAGTCCCCCAGTAGAACAAGGGAGTCCCCAGGAGGCGCACTCTCCAATACCCCCTCCAAGGACTCCAAAAAGGGTGGGTAGTCTGAGCTGCCGTTTGGTGCATAGGCACAAACAACAGTCAGAGCCCGTCCCCCCACACGTAGGCGAAGGGAGGCTACCCTCTCGTTCACCGGGGTGAACCCCAACGTACAGGCACCAAGATGGGGGGCAACCAGTATGCCCACTCCTGCTCGGCGCCTCTCACCAGGGGCAACTCCAGAGTGGAAGAGTGTCCAACCCCTCTCAAGGAAACTGGTTCCAGAGCCAGAGCCATGCGTTGAGGTGAGTCCGACTATTTCTAGTCGGAAACTCTCAACCTCACACACTAGCTCAGGCTCCTTCCCCACCAGAGAGGTGACATTCCATGTCCCAATGGCCAGCTTCTGTAGCCGAGGATCAGACCGCCAGGGTCCCCGCCCTCGGCCACCACCCATCTCACATTGCACCCGACCCCTTTGGCCCCTCCCACAGGTGGTGAGCCCATGGGAAGGGGGACCCACGTCTCCTCTTCGGGCTGTGCCCGGCCGGGCTCCATGGGTAAAAGCCCGGCCACCAGGCGCTCGCCAGCGTGCCCCACCTCCGGGCCTGGCTCCAGAGTGGGGCCCCGGTGACCCGCGTCCGGGCGAGGGAAAACTTAGTCCATTTATTTCACTCATCATAGGGGTTTTTGGGCTGCACTTTGTCTGGTCCCTCACCTAGGACCTGTCTGCCTTGGGTGACCCTACTAGGGGCATGAAGCCCCTGACAGCATAGCTCCTAGGATCATTGGGACACTCAAACCCCTCCACCACGGTAAGGTGCCAGCCCAGGGAGGGGCTTATATTACAGATCTTATTGTTCCATATTTTCCAACAGAACACTTCACTCTCAGACTGCAGGTTTACTTGTGCTTCCTAGAGTTTCCAAAAGCAGAATGTGAGGAAGATCTTTCAGTTCTCAGGCTCCTCTCTTGTGGAACCAACTTCCAGTTTCTGATGAGGCTGACACATTGTCCAGTTTTAAAACTTTTTTTTTTGATAAATCCTATAGTTAGGTTGGCTTGTTATGCTGCTATAATCTTAGACTACTGGAGGACAATCTGACCACATCTTCTTTCACTCTGTTACTGTCTTTACTTACTCTGCTCAACTTGTTTTGTATTTGTAATTATTTTGTCTATCCTCACTTGTGTTTTTGTCTTTCAGGTTCACCTGGACCTCTATCTGGACCGACCATTCTGTGTTTGTTTGTCTCTCCTTTCTGTCCTCTCAAACCAGCCGGTTGAAGCAGATGGCCGCTTGTCCTGATACTGGTTCTACTGGAGGTTTCTTCTTGTTAAAATGGAGTTTTTCTTTTCCACTGCAGCTTGCTCAGGATGGGAGACTGTGATGAAGTGAAGATTCAACTTGTCTGCTGCTTCCTTACATAGAGAACTTTACTA
>JBBPBX010007302.1:0-21773 GCA_038048925.1 Garcialebias charrua | reverse complement strand
GTACATTTAACATAAAAATAATTATAGTTACGATGAAAACGATCATTAAATACGCAATACAAAAACCGGTCGATTTCTTTATCCCCCTACTAAAAATGGACTATTCCATCTTGACATCTTCCGGGTCAGAGGTGAACTCGGGCTAATTCTGTGGCTAGCTGGTTGTGCTGGGTTTCTTGGATAAATCCGCAGAGAACCCCGCTGTTTCAAGCCAAATTAACGCGGCCGGAGGATTTTATTGTGTGTTTTGTGTCGACCACTCGACGGTGAGTCGTTAGTTTTATGTATTTTAGTTACTTTTCATTAAATCTGTTGACTGCCTATAGAATCTTGACATCTTCCGGGTCAGAGGTGAACTGGACGCTAACTCTGTGTCTAGCTGGTTGTGCTGGGTTACTAATGGATAAATCCGCAGAGAACCCCGCTGTTTCAAGCCAAATTAACGCGGCCGGAGGATTTTATTGTGTGTTTTGTGTCGACCACTCGACGGTGAGTCGTTAGTTTTATGTATTTTAGTTACTTTTCATTAAATCTGTTGACTGCCTATAGAATCTTGACATCTTCCGGGTCAGAGGTGAACTGGACGCTAACTCTGTGTCTGCCTGGTTGTGCTGGGTTACTAATGGATAAATCCGCAGAGAACCCCGCTGTTTCAAGCCAAATTAACGCGGCCGGAGGATTTTATTGTGTGTTTTGTGTCGACCACTCGACGGTGAGTCGTTAGTTTTATGTATTTTGGTTACTTTTATGTATAAATGCGGTGGCGACACACCCGTGTATTTGAGATTTAAAAGTGGTTTTAGGGATTAAAAGATCATTCTCTTTTTTGTTAATTTCGTGGCCGAATAGAATATATGTACGTAAAGTATTAAATAAATCCTTTGATTTTTGTAATTTCATCCTTTTAGGATCATTTTAGTTACTTTTCAGTTGGCAGTGTAGTGCAAATATTGCATAACGCTGCCGGCTACCAATTGTCGAATATAAATAGCGGATTAGATTAGCTTCCCCTAATTTTCATAAGACATTTGTGCTTTTGAAATTGTGGACCTAAAAAAATTAATAAGCGTTTTAGAAATTGTTGAACTAATTTTTTGATTAGTGTTGCCCACCACTGCATTTTGACTTTGTTTTTCATATACTCAGGGTTGGATATGAACACATTTAGAATCTGGTAACGATCAGATGTTTTGACAGAGGTAAAGTTGATGAGAAGATTAAAGTAGGGTTGGCTTATTAAAGATTCCACTGATCCTTGTTCAATCCAAAATAATTGGAAAACGTATTTATGGCCGTCCACCTTAACTGACAGGCCAGGAAAGGAATGGAGGAACAGCTGCAGAGATCCACAGCTCAGGTGGGACGATCTGTCCACAGGACAGTTATTAGTTGTGCTTCATGCGCCTGGTCTTTATGGAAGAGTGGCAGGAAGGAAGTCCTGTTTGCAGTTTGTCACAAACCATGCAGCAGACCTGTGGAAGATACCTGCTCTGCTCAGAACGTTTAGCTAAAATGCATACATGTATTTCTTTATAAGGTGGAAAACTAACACTTCCACTGTGAAACATGGCGGTGGAAGCATCATGCTGTGGGGGGTGTTATTTTTTTAAAGCAGGAACAGGAAAGATGGACAGAGATGAAGATGGAGGGAGCTATTTACTGGACAGAAAACCTGTTTGAGGCTCAAACATCCAGTCAGAGCTACAACAGTGTGGTGCATATGAAGTAATATTTAAGTTGGAATGACGAGACAAGAACTGAATTAATCTGAAAACGATCAAAACTGCTGCTCCACCCACACTGAGACATTTTAGAAAGACAAATGTGCACATCTGGCAGAGACAAACCCTAAAAGACTGTAGTGGAACACCTCATCTCTGATTTTTTGGTTTTACACCTTTTCACATCTCTCTGAAACTCTTAGTGTTACACTTTTCTTGAAGCCCTCAAGGAGACAAGTGGACACTATTTTGTTACATTTATTTGGAATTAAGAGACACAAATCAGAAGAGACTTTCTTTAATTTGTGTTAATTCAGAATTAATCAACACAATAACTTCAATACACTGTATTGATCGTGGTTTATGCTGTTAGAATATCAGTCTCTTCTTCATATGAGGAATCAAAGCATCACCTGTTATGCATATGAACAGTATATTCTTAATATGTGTATGATTTTACTAAGCTGGTGTATTTTAAATATGCCAAAGCTAGAACATGTCAGAATGATCTTCTAGACTTTGTTTTAAAATGTATGCTCTATGCAGAAGAACTATGTCTAAAGTTGATGAACAATCCATTCGTATTTGTTTGCAATGTTTAAGGACAGAGGGACAAGTCGTAGACTAAACTTGTCATTCTGTCTCTTTTCTCTGAAAACAAATCCCATCTGTTCTCAAAACAGACTCCCTGTTTTGTTCACACCTGCGTCTTCTGACGTACTATAATGGTGAATCCAGACCGAATGCGTTTTCTACTGCAGGAACGTCCAGTTTACATGCAAAGTCTATGGTGGACGCACCTCCAGCAGCCTCCTGGCGTCTTGCGTCACGTCGCGTGCGTGTTGAGCGTGCTGGAGAGCGATTTCCGTGCACGTGAACCCGCGTCAACCTCCAAAGCACGCCTCCAACATGCTGAAGATTTCGCCGTTCAACTTTCAAACGCCGCTCAAACTCTACCCGATTGGTTGGTGTGTCAACCAATCAGGGAGAGTCGGGGGAGAAGAGAGGGGGTCAGGGGGAGAGTCCCTATGTGACGCGGAAACCAGTGACGCGGAAACCATTGCGCATGTGACGTATTGTTTGTGGAACACAGAAAAAACCCGCGGAGTCATGGAATATGGAAGAGAAACTCATTGTAGCTGTGTGTTCGCGACAATTCCTTCACAACCAGTCAAGTCTGCTCCACAGAGACAGAAATAAAGAGCTCCTCACCTCGCGGAGTGCATTGACGACTCGGTACACCGGTAAGCTCCTCCCCCACACCCCCGCAGCAGCAGGGTTGCCAGATAAACATGAATTTTATTTATTTATTTATTTATTTTTACCCCTTTTCAGTGCAAATGTTCACTAAACTCAACACATTATTAATCTTATCAGACCCTCACGCAGCAAATATGACAGTTTGGGTAAAAAAAATAAAAAATAAGCAACAGTACTAGATGATTAATTAATTTTTATCTGGCAACCCTGCGCAGCAGTTTTCTGGGTAGTTTCGCTTCTGGCTTTTTGGTCTGGACACAAAGTGCGTCCACTTGCGTGCGTGTTGAGCTTTTTTGCCGTTGAAATCGCGTTCGGTCTGGATGTACCATAATTCTCTCCTATCCTGAGTGATTTTCACACGTTCCCTCTCTCTCATTTGGTAAAACAAACCAACGAGCGAGCTGAACGTAACTGCTGGTCATACTACATACATTCTTATATACATTTATATACATTTCATCTTATATTATTCATCTTATTATATTCATCTTACATCTTATATACATTTCAAATACATTCTTAAGAAACACTTCCTGTAGGCTCGTCAGAGTGAAACGGAGCAAAATGGAGTCTGGAGTGAGTCAACTATGAACTTGCTCTGTTTGACGCTGATACGTCCGACCATGAGTCAAGGGCCCGCGTTTCTCAGCAAGGTTTAACAGCAAACTCGCTGTGGAACCGATTTTAAGTTTCTAAGCTCAGAATACAATGTGTTGTCATCCATGAACACTTTTATTCTGAAAAGCCAAACCAGGACCTGCGCCATCACTCCGTGAGGTTGACGCGGATCTCATTGGAACCACTGCAAGATGGACACACTGGTCGCCTGTAAAACCGTAGTAGGACATGCACGTAAGGCTGGACTAGTTTACCGGAGTTGAGACAAGAAATCTTCACAAAGGTAAAAGTCGTTGTTCATCGTGGTACGGAGTCTAGCCGACACCGGACCGGAGGATGTGCCGTTTCCTGGTTAAAACACACCACTCTAACTCCTCTCATCCATTTTCTTCCTCCTAAACTTTCTCCTCTTATTTTTATTTCTAAAAGTAAAACTGTAAGTTTGTGCTGCAGAAATAAGTTAATATAAGACCCATTAACTTGTGTTCGGTTGTTCCTATTTAAATCTGCTGAAAAGTTAGTTATGAGAAACTGATCGATCAATCATGTAAATATGTTTTGATTGTAATTTGATGATTGGTTAAAGCTATACTCTGTAGTTTCTGCAGTACCCTGGGACTTAGAAAAATTTCCAGCAGGTGAAATCATTCTGATCCCTCCCCCTCAGAGCCATATATGGCTCTGAGGGGGAGGCTCTGCTGAGATTCAAATTCAAGCTCTGTTTTTATTGGCTGATTCAAATTCAAGCTCTGTTTTTAATTGGCTGGTTACAAACTCTGTTTTTATTGGCTGTCATTGTCCTGGGGCCTCATGTACAAAGACTTGCGTGGATTTCTTACTGAAAAGTGACGTACGGACAAATCCAGAAAAGTGTCTACGCACAAAAAAATCCAGATTTATCAAACCCTGCGTACACCTGAATCCACGCACATTCCTTTTGTACATCACGATGAACGTGGAACTGAGCGCACATGAGAGAGTGGCCGACTCCGCCTTTGACACGCCTCCGTATGAATATGCAAAGTCATTCAAATATGCCATGCACGACAGGAATGTCGTCTCTGCTCCATTGCAAATCATGTCGGAACGTGGAAAAAAGAGGAACTTCACGGACTGTGAACAGGAATCACTTCTGAGTGAGGCAGAGAAGCACGGAAAAAGGTTTTATTCGGCACGCCTAGCGCAAAACATACCATCCACTTTTAAACAAGAAGTTGACCCATCTGCTCTAACATGCCTGTATAGGTTAGTGGTGAGCGCGCCCGCCCTTCGTCCCAAAGGTCGTGAGATCGACTCCCCCTTGGTACAACGTTTTTTTTTTCATTCCAGATTTAAAGAACACAGGAAAACTATTTAATAAAACAACAAGAAATAGAACAATACATGAAATGAAAGGAAGCAGACGATTTCTTGTTTTGTAAATAGTTTTCATGTGTATTTAAATCTGGAACGAAAAAAAAAAGAGAAACGTTGTACCATGCGAGATTCGAACTCATGACCTTTGGAACTAAAGGCAACCGCGCTACACACTGACCTAAACGTAGGCGTGTTGGTACAGCTTGGTTAACTTCTTATTTAAAGAAATCACATCTCATTGTTGTCAATATCGTTGCCACTATTTGGCGCATGCTTTTATATCCACTCATCTAATTGCGTCCATGTGGATGTAATAATTGTTAATCATGTGTGTTTGGTGGGATTTATGATTATTTTCATATCATGGACACAGTTTCTCTGAATAACCTGTAAGTGTCGCCAAAGGAAATATAACCACAGAAACGTGCGTACGCAAGCAGGGGAGCAGCCGTGGATTTGTACGTGGATGCGCAGATATTCCCGTTCATATCAGATTTGATACATACGCCACTTTGCGTGGAAAGTGACGTGCGCAATGTTTTTGTGCGTGCGCACGGTTGATACATGAGGCCCCAGGTCACTCTGTGTTTTCAGTGTTTTTATAAATGCTGATAGAGAAGCAAGGGGACTATAGTTTTTTTCAGAGATTACTTTGTCTAACATCAGTTTGTCAGTAGATAGTGACAGAGTGAAGAAATATGTTAAAAATATATTGTTTGAAAAGTTACAGACTACATTACAATCTTACATACCCCAGCTTTAATTAAATGGTCTATCCCTGGTAGACCAACATAAGTTAACGTTTCCTGTCAATTACATTCACTGAGTCACATATTTATTGCTATTAATCTGAAAAAGATGAGAACCTGTTTAATTGATGGTAAGTTTGTGTCTAAACTCTACTCAAATCTATCATCTAAAATATAGATAAGTCAGCAAACTGATCAATTTATCTATTTTATTACACACATCTGGCAGAGACAAACCCTAAAAGACTCACAGCTGGTTTAACAAAACATTCAATCAGAGGTGGTGCATGCCGTATTTCTCAGATTTCTGTTTGTAAAGACATTTCAAAACCAGATTTTCTTTCCCCTTCACCATTATTCAGTGCTTTGTGTTGGTCTGTTACATAAAACCCCAGTAAAATATTATACAGTGATGTAGTCTAAAGTTTGTGGTTGTTGTTTGTGGCTGGAATGGAGATGGATCACTGCATTGACAGCTTTACCTTCTAGTTCATCTTCCTTCACTAGGCCAGACCGGACCAACATTCTTATCGCTATGGACAAAGCCTTGCCTGTCACTCCATCTCCCACTCCGTCATACTGTCACTTGTGGTCCAGACTCACCGATCATTGAACTCCTTCGCTTCATTAATCATCTTTAACTGTCAGGAAGCATTTTCTGTACACATTTTATTTATTTACTGTACTTTGATCTACAAATATTCCTATAATTGACGAGACTTGTCAGTTTTGAAGCGTGCACATAACTCTTAATATCTGACATGAATTTAAGGAATTCAGGTTCCAAACTTCAACATTTCCAACTCTGAACTCACAACATCTTTGCTGACAGTTTCCAGGTCTGCAGCGGTGACGTTTTTATTTGCTCCACTGTAAAGGCTCCGGCAGAGCTCTGCGTACGACCTGTACTCCGCTCTACGCGCGTGTTCTGTGCGCACGCGTTCACAGGCACAGCTCTGCGTTCGTTCTCGCGTTAAATGCTCGCGTTTTCGCTCCAAATTCTTGTCGTAAGTTGAGCAGCTGCGCGCAGAGCGTTTACCTACGGGACAAACTGAGGTCGCTGATTGGTCATTTGCTGACACGCCTACTGAATTGATTGACAGGTCGAGTGGGAGACAAAAAAAAAGCATGAGCAGGCTGGCTGCAGCCGCTGCGGTGTTTCTAAACTTTATATGTTAATAAAAAGTTCTAAAAAATAAAAACAGGGAGCCTTGGTCCTGCAGCCCACAGCCCACCAGGAAATATTTAGAACGTCGCGCAGCCAGGTAGGACATGAGTTATTATTCGCTCGTGACAAATTCATTCATTTCAGTCATGGAGTTGCGGAGGAGGAAGCGATTACTTGACTTTTGGCAAAAAACAAAGAAAAGTCCAGATCAGCGATGAAGAAGGGGAATTTAATTCATTTGTGTCACATACAAAACAGTCAGACGCCGGGCAGTTTATTGTGAGACAACGCGCTTCGCGTACGCGGTCGTAAAATTTGAGCTTTGCGCTCGTGCCCTGCGGGGCTACGCTTGTGCCTCTGCGTACGTACGGCGTAGTGCGGCGTACTGCCTTACGCTGAGCTCTGCTGGGGCCTTAAGTGTCGCTGAAAAGATTTATGCATTAAAAGGGGAATTAATATTTGTTTTTTAGTAGTTAGAATATTTTGGGTTTAATTTGTTTTGCTCATACCTTGAGAATGTGATACAGGTGGTCCCCGACTTACGAGCGTATGGACTTACGAGGATCCGACTTTACGAGATTATCATAATTAATAAAAATATGACATAATTTTTTTTTTTTTGTGTTTAAATGTTCTTAATTTCATGTGTACAGCACTTTGTTGCAGCTGTGGTCGTTTTAAATGGCTTTATAAATAAAGTATAATTGTTATTTTTATGTTTTATTTCAATTTTTAGTGTACTCTGTACTGTATTAGCGATCGCTCCCAAATTCCCCCCGCCTGAAATATAACGAGCAGACCTAAGGCGATTGCTCCCGCTGCCCTGCCGCCTGACAGGCAACGAGCGGAGCTACCAATCCGACATCCCGGGACCGGGAGCTGGCGGACATGCTGGGTGGGAGCTGCTGGCTTTTTAGGACCGTGCGTGCGATCAGAGGTTGCCTCATACGGATAAATGAGCTGGAAACTCTCTGTGAACTTTGTGGATGTGTCTGTTGTGGAGCAACCGCCGCGATCCTCCGCGATCGCTCTTAAAAAGCGCCGTGCGACAACATTAGCTCATCGGCTAAGGCTAGGCTAAATGCTAAGCGGACCCCCACCAGAACCAGACCGAACCGGCGGCCGGGAGCTCGCCTCGATGTCCGCCTAGCAGCCTAAGATGTTGGATGGACATTCAGCTAACGTGGAGAAGCAGCTCCGACAGCCTTTTTTGGATGGATGGACTCGTTAGCACGGCGCTAATGAGTGCAGGCCTAATGGCGGTGGCTCACGCGGTCAGCTTGTTTTGGATGAACGAACACTGCGGAGAAACGGCTTTCGGTAAGTTTATTAAAGTAAACTCCTTTTATGGCTTCAAATGTATGGACTTAACAAGCTAACAGTCCTTCCTCTAAACAGTTTGGACCGCGTTAGAGCAGCAGAATGTATGGAGCCCCGACGTGCTCGGACGTGCTAACAGACGAGACAAGCTTGATCAGCTCAAAGTAAGAAATTATATTTTTATTTATCTGTTTTGTACTGTGCAGTACAGTATGCTGTTTCTGTGATGAAAATAACTTTTTAAAAGTACAGCTGCAGTGTGCGGGTGTGCACCGCAGCGTTAGCGTCTTTTTTCCTATTTACGAGCGCTGTTCCGGTTTTACGAGATAGCACGTGCGTTGTCGGACTTACGAGTTTTTCATCTTACGAGATACTCGTTGTAACGGAACTCGCTCGTAAGTCGGGGATCACCTGTATTTGTAAGATGCATTTATTCTGTANAACTTTGGTTCTGTTTGGACCCAGTTGGTTCAGATTAGAGCAGGTAAACTTTGGTTCTGTTTGGACCCATTTGGTTCAGATTAGAGCAGGTAAACCTTGGTTCTGTTTGGACCCAGTTGGTTCAGATTAGAGCAGGTAAACTTTGGTTCTGTTTGGACCCAGTTGGTTCAGATTAGAGCAGGTAAACTTTGGTTCTGTTTGGACCCAGTTGGTTCAGATTAGAGCAGGTAAACCTTGGTTCTGTTTGGACCCATTTGGTTCAGATTAGAGCAGGTAAACCTTGGTTCTGTTTGGACCCAGTTGGTTCAGATTAGAGCAGGTAAACTTTGGTTCTGTTTGGACCCATTTGGTTCAGATTAGAGCAGGTAAACTTTGGTTCTGTTTGGACCCATTTGGTTCAGATTAGAGCAGGTAAACTTTGGTTCTGTTTGGACCCAGTTGGTTCAGATTAGAGCAGGTAAACTTTGGTTCTGTTTGGACCCATTTGGTTCAGATTAGAGCAGGTAAACCTTGGTTCTGTTTGGACCCATTTGGTTCAGATTAGAGCAGGTAAACCTTGGTTCTGTTTGGACCCAGTTGGTTCAGATTAGAGCAGGTAAACCTTGGTTCTGTTTGGACCCATTTGGTTCAGATTAGAGCAGGTAAACTTTGGTTCTGTTTGGACCCAGTTGGTTCAGATTAGAGCAGGTAAATCTTGGTTCTGTTTGGACCCAGTTGGTTCAGATTAGAGCAGGTAAACTTTGGTTCTGTTTGGACCCAGTTGGTTCAGATTAGAGCAGGTAAACTTTGGTTCTGTTTGGACCCAGTTGGTTCAGATTAGAGCAGGTAAACTTTGGTTCTGTTTGGACCCAGTTGGTTCAGATTAGAGCAGGTAAACCTTGGTTCTGTTTGGACCCATTTGGTTCAGATTAGAGCAGGTAAACCTTGGTTCTGTTTGGACCCAGTTGGTTCAGATTAGAGCAGGTAAACCTTTGTTCTGTTTGGACCCAGTTGGTTCAGATTAGAGCAGGTAAACCTTGGTTCTGTTTGGACCCAGTTGGTTCAGATTAGAGCAGGTAAACTTTGGTTCTGTTTGGACCCAGTTGGTTCAGATTAGAGCAGGTAAACTTTGGTTCTGTTTGGACCCAGTTGGTTCAGATTAGAGCAGGTAAACCTTGGTTCTGTTTGGACCCATTTGGTTCAGATTAGAGCAGGTAAACTTTGGTTCTGTTTGGACCCAGTTGGTTCAGATTAGAGCAGGTAAACCTTGGAGAATGGAGAAAAAGAGAAGGTTTGCTTAATTGAGGATTGACTTGTAGGAGGGATTTATTTGTAGAAGTTTGATTATTAGATGAAGTGGCTGATTTTCTATTTGTAACTGTGTCAAATAATGAACTAGAAGCAACAAAATGTTTGTTGAAACAGTTCAGGATCTTATGCTTATTTGACACAGGAACAGAGTTAAAGGGGACCTCAGATGTGTTTTTTAAATTTTTATGGTATGTCTGTGTGCTATCCAGACCCTGTTCATTGAATTTAATACACAAAATAATTCTTAGATAATAAATTATACCCTTTTTAATTCTGCCATTTCTAGCTTCCGTTCTAAACGACCTGTTTATGATAATGAGCTGTGAAGTCCACGCCCGTCAAAACTCTGTCTCCGCCCTCTGTAACAGCCAGTATCTCAAATCTGTATTTTTAAAATTAGCTTTTTTTTAGAACTCATTTGTCTTACTGTTACGCCAAAAATACACTACTTGCGGCTCTGCCCCGCTCCGCAGGTCGCAGCTGAGCGAGTCCAATTTCCACTTCCTCAGCTCAGGTCCGCATGGATGCGCTGCTCCGAGACGCATGCGCGGGAATTGCGAGATCGCGCGATAAATCAAGTGATAAATAATGAAGTCAGAACAAAACAATTCATTCGGTGGAAGAAGGAGAACAACAGTAGAGACTGCTGCCTTGATCTTCTCTCGTAAATGAGCGACAGGACATGGTTTGAGCAACAGGAAGTGATGTATTACATTTCAGAATAAAATACTTTTATTTATTTATTTCTTGTATTGCGTTTGTAGGCGTAGTCATAAATGATAGTTTGACAGCATTTTTGTACAAATAAATCCGTATAGAGCTAGGATTAGTCCGCCCGTGGTGATTTTATTTTGTAAATACGGATGTTGTGCTCGTTCCTTTTCCTGTTGGTGCGACGTAATCTTCAAAAGTTGACTCCGGCACAGCTCCGGTGTCCGGCAGAAATAGAAAAATTTCTAATTTTGACGGACTGCCGTCCGCAGCTCGCCGCCGCCGTGCGGAGCCAGTGTAAACTCTGTCATTGATTATAATGGGTGCATATTTGCTGCGGAGGTCGGACCGGAGCGGGACGGAGCCGTAACGCGTGCAGTGTATTTTTGGCGTTAGTGCTAGCTTAAGATAACTTACCGAAAGCTGTTTGTGCGCGCCGCCATTAGCTGCTCCTTTTATCATGCCCTCCCGAATCTGAGGTTAAAATTAGCTCTTCCTCCTCCTTCGGTAACAAACAGCCCGCGTAGCTCCTAGTTGCATGCGGCGCTTCGATCCGCGGCTGCACATCCAATCCAGACACACATAAAGTTCACCGAGTTTTTCCAGTTAATTTATCCGTATGAGGCAACCTCTGACCGTCACCGGACCCACACGGTCCTCAAAAGCCAGCAGCTCCCTGCAGCCCTCACCCGATGTCTCCAAAACAAAAAAACAAACAAAAAAGATGCCGTGGCAGGGAAGCGAACCCGGTCCTTTGGGTGCGACACCAGCCATTTATCTCACTGACCTACAGGCGCAGTTGAGCAAAAGCAGTCCTTCATCGTATAAGAAACGAATACAACCACCTACTTTTAGAACGCTGGAGTTTTGATTAGATTTTGATGAAGTGAAGGGTATTCTTAAAATAAATAAATTGCTAATCTGAAAAGTATATCGATCAGTGGTGCTTGTACATTTCAGACTGTTGCCCCGCGAGAGTGTGTGTGCACAGTTTCAACGAGACAAGAGTTCAAACAAGGTAATAAAACATTCTGGTTTTACTCAAGACGTGCTGCGTGGCTGGAGCAGGGCAAGCCCCTAGCTCCCCCGGGGGCTAAATAAATGAATAAATAAATAAATGACCGCCGGGTCAGCTCCAAAACTGCTCGGCAACCGTGACGTCTATTATACTGAAATGGGTTGAGCCAGAGCCATATAAAGTGAGAGTTGCGACACTTCCATCGAGTTCCGTTGTAAGAATGGAATGCGGAAGTCACGTGGGTCATGGAGGGGGCGATTCGTTCCATGGCTTTGGTTACAGACTGAAGCTGCCTGCAGTAGCGCTCTGTCGCCGCCAGAGGGCGCAGCTCCACAAGGTTTCCATAGCCGTTGTTTGGAACGATTGACCGCCTGTCGGCGACTTCAAAGAGTGTCAGAACTCTCTATATATATGGCTCTGGGTTGAGCCGCACCAGGGGTTGCTAGGTGAGGGGCTGGACTCAGGTTTGGTGTGGGTTGTCCTGCGGTTTGTGACGTCACAAACCGTAGGAAGTGTGAAACTAACCGTTTTTATCACAGACAAATCTACTTAGAGTAAATAAACCACTGGGTGCATTTTTTTTGGCACAAGGACTGTTTTTTTTAATGAAGTAAATACCNTTGAGGCTGTACTCCATCTGGGCCTACTAGCAGGCCAACATAATCCACCTTGGTTCTGCACCACTGGCATTTTGACAGTGATATCTTAGCACCAGCAGTTGTTAGTTGATTCAGAATGTGGTCGATCTCAGCCAAATGTGAGTCCAGTGTTGGCTGCCTCAAATGGACATTGTCCACGTAAATCAGTGTCCCACGCTCGTGGGCGTCTGGACATGCTTTGTTCAAGAAGATGTTGAACTCTGCAGGTGAGTTACCATAGCCAAAGGGACACCTGGTGAAGGTGTATTGTCGGCCACCAAAAGTGAAAGCTAGTTTGTATTGGTCCTCGGTGCGCACAGGGATGTTCCAAAAACCAGAGGCGATGTCGAGGGTCGAAAAGTACTTACCATTGGTGATCTTGTGTAGTTCCTGTTGGAGCTGGGTCATTGGCCACCTTGATAAGGGATCTTATTTGTTTAGCTTTCTGTAATCAATTGTGAGTCTCCACTTTCCATTTGGTTTTAACACTGGCCATAAAGGCGCAGAGTAAGTTCTGTTACAGTATCTGATGATACCATTCTTTAAGAGGTTATCAAGGATTTCCCTGATAGGTTGATGTGCTGCCAGGGGAATCTTGTACTATCTGACAAATGTGGGTGGAGCTTCGGGCGGGGTTGGGATGCTCACTGAGTGGATGCAACCCACAATCCATTGAATCAGTTGAAAATTATTTCTCATATTTTAAGAGAACTTGGCAAAGTCTGTCCCTTTCTTCATCAGTTTTCAGGGCGTCGGCTTGGGCGATCACCTGTTCAATCTGTGAAGAAATTGAGAGGGGTTCTTGTTCTTTGGGGAGCTCCAATGAGTCCCTTTCTGTGTCATTTACCCTGTTTATAGGCAGGACACTATAGGTTTGAGGGTCTAGGCCATTGTCTTGGTTTAGATCAATCCCGTAGACTGTGTCTTGGTCGACCTCATTGATAGAGACGAGAACTATTGCCTGCTTTGGCTTTGTGAACAAGACATGCCCCGTGTATTCATTCGGGATCAGGTATTCTGGGAGTCCTCCCAGAAATGGAATGCTCAGTTCAAAATCATGGAAATCAGTGGAGATCAACCATCCTATTTTTGTGTATTTCTTGATCAGTACGGTTTCCGTTCCTGTGTTACACATAGCAACAGAAGTGGTTTTGCAGTCAAGGCTCACTTGTCTCGTGGCCTCAATGGACATTCCTAGGTTGGAAAACTTAGGAAATATGCCTCTTTTTGGCTAATAGCTTGATTAGCTATGATGTGAACTTCCCTCATCTGGTTCATTGCCTTAGGTAGTACTGTGATGGTTTGGTTGCAAGCAACCTCGCAGACTTCTGGTATGGTCTGTCCAGCTTTGAAATTTTCTGTGCTTAGCACAGGAGAATCCATTTTGGCTGTCTCCAGTGACCACAGTACATTGTTGACTGTGTCCACTCGGACACCCAATCTTACCAAAATGTCAGAGCCTATGTAGGATGCACGTGGTAAATTTCGGACCACGAGGAACGGGTGGACCAGTTCTCGTTTGTTCCAGTTCAGGTTCAGGCGAATGACTCCATTTGCGGTCATTACCCGCTCACTTTTGGGATCAAGATGAAAGCGTAAAGCTTTCTTGGTTAGTTCTAGACCCAAATGTTTATAACCAAGTTTTCATAAAGAGCTTGGCTGATTGCTGAATTATCTGTCCAAGGAGACAGTACAGCATCTTCGGTGTGGGATCCCTGGATTTCGACACATTTGACTACCTGTTGTAGGTAGTGTTCAGTGAGTGCTGATTGTTTCAGCTCACAGAGGAGGCTTTCTTGTTGGGCCTCTTCTACCTCATCTGTTCTTGAAGGTTCACTTACCAGGCTCTTGTCCTCGGATGAGATGTCCCTTGTGTCCTCTGCGGTACCTATGGTTAGGCAGTCTGTATCACAACTAGGATGCACCTTTATTGGTAGGGGTTTTCTCACTGTGCTCCACATTTTCTGTTGGCCATAGTCTATAATCGCTTCAAAGCGGTTTATAAAGTCTTGGCCAACCAGAAATGGGAATGAGTCAAGTGTAGACACATGTACCAGGTGGTATAGTGTCATTTTGCCAATCTGCATGTGAACCATAGCTATAGCTGTTAGGGTTGTTCTCGTCTCTGCGAGACCCTGTAGTTCTATAGCACTTTTTTCGAGGGGTATTTGCCTGTGAACACCGTTGGCAGCAGTCCTTAGCTCCTCGAACAGTTTGGCTGACATAATAGTAATGTCGGTTCCGCCATCCAGGAGTGCTTCATGCGTGAGGACCCTTTCCAGTGTGATTGGCAGGTAAGCTTTCATAGCCTCCCCCCTTTTTACAAAGTCACACAGAAACCTTACAGGTTTCGGCCAACGTTTCTGTTTATGTTTACCTCTGACTGTGTAATCTTTTTCATCTGAACCGTCAGTGCAGTCGCCAACGTGTCTGAGTTTTTAGTTTGTGGCGGGTCACTGTCGTTGATGTTTGAGTTTCCCTCCCCCCCTTTGTTTGATGAAGGGCTGTCGGAGTCTGTGACAACAACGTCTTGGTGACTTTCAGCGTCAGCGTTGTCTTGTGAGCCCTCCGACTCATTTTCAATGATAGAGGTACACATCGCTCCAGGTTGGTTATCCATGTCTGCATTCCTGAAATTTTCTATCAAACAACGTAGTATGTCTGAATCTTCAAAATTCAGGGGTATTGGACCTCTCTTCTGGAACTTTTGTGATTTTTTGCTTGTCTCAGAACGTTTAGTTCAAGGAGCATGGGGGGCACGTCCTTGACTTGGGGGTTCCTCTTGGGACCACCCTGTGTCGTATGGATTACTTCGGTATCCATACTTTTTAGTCCTTGGACATGCATCCCACTTTTCACCTTTGTGGTCACCCTTTCGGTTCGGTTGTTTGACCTCTGGGTCTCTTTTTAACCACTTTGGGTCATTGTTCCAGCGGACACCTGCACTACGTGGTGTTTTAGGTTGAAAATTCTGTTTTTTCTCACCTTTTTTTAGGATAGGGAGTCGGTGTCCGCGTCCCTTCCAGCTCCAATGAGTTGAATTTGACCATTTCACCCGGACACACCTCAAAGGGTGTTGTGTTTGGTGTACGACCTGTAAAAACATCTATCGCGCACTCTTTTATTTCTTCGATGGGCCTCCTTTTGTAGTTTGCGCTGACATGTACTTTTTCTTTTATGTCAGGGTAGAGATTTTTGCCGAAGATATATTTAAAACCTTTCTCTTCCTCCATGCCTGGTTCGCTCCTGTCACCAAAAAAGGCACGAAATATTCGGTCATAATATGACCGTGGATGCTCATTTCTACCTTGCTTGATATCTGCTGCAGCTGGGATGCCACCGGGCCCCGTGCAGGGAGTGAACTGTTTCACTAGTGCAGCGCACAAAAGTCTGTAGTCTTTCTTAATGGCGTCTTGCTGACGCTTAATGAAAGCATGCACTGTCCTGTCCGAGGTTAACCTTACTAGACAGATTTGATCATCAACTGTAGCTTCTGGAAAGCGTTGAAGATGAAAATCAAGGTCATCAAGATAGATATTGGTGTCATTTGAGCCCAATGGGCTCGGAGTGAAGGTTTGAATGCTTTTAGCAATATTCCGTAGTTCAGCCATTGAGAGAGGAGGTTGTGGATTATCATCAGTCTCATCCATCTGCATATGTGGTAGGTTTTTTGGTCCATAGTACGTAGGTCCCTACCCCTGTTGAGAGGGCTTACCAGGTACTTCTTACGGTTTGAGTGCCCGTTTCTTCCGAGGAGAGGGTAGTGGTGATGTAACCCGCGGCGTTGGTGATCTAGGCAACGGTGTTAGAGATCTAGGCGGCGGTGTTGGTGCTCTAGGCAGTGGTGATGGTGCTCTAGGCGGTGGTGTCGGCACTCTAGGCGGCGGTGTTGGTGATCTAGGCTGCGGTGTTGGTGATCTAGGCATCGGTTTTGGAAACTGTACTTCCATGAGATCCAACCATCTTTTCCTCTCTACCCAGAGTTGATCTGTTGTCAAAGCCTGCTCTGCCTGACAACTTTGTAGTTGGACTCGCAGCCTTTCATTATCACTTTTTAACACCGTGAGCCTTCGTGAAAATAATTCCTTGTCTTGTGTACGTATCTTTAGTTTGTATTGTAAGCACTCATTTTCATTTTGCAACACCGTACACGTTCTTGTGATTTTTTATAATCACTTTGTAACTTTGTGCCCAGTTTTTGAGCTTTTTCACGTAAGCTTCTCTTATGTGACTTAGATAACGTCTGCCGTTTTTCATGCTCCACAGTTTCATGGAGTTTCATTGTTGTAAAGGCCAGCTTAGCCTTACAAACTTTTAATTCTCTTTGCAAACTCTTTTTATCACACTCATTTTAATTGAGTCTATTCTTGAGCTGAAACTTAAATATGGGGTCAGATTCCATCTAGCTCTATCATCTTTAATTGTATTTTGTATTGGTAATTATGTTTTACTAGATCTGTTAGGTCCTTTGGAATTATAATTCCTAGGTATTTAATATATTCTGTTTGCCATGGTAGATCTTTTTTTTTCTTAATTTCTTCTGGAGGACTGTAATTGTATTTAAGTAGTCAAGTTTTACTTATATTTATTTTGTATCCTGATAAGACACCAAAGCGTTCAAACAACTGCATTAGTTTAGGTAGAGAGCTTGTTGGTTGTCCCAGAAAGATTAAAATGTCATCTGCATAACAGGCCAGTTTATGTTCTTTCTCGTGTATATTAATACCCTTTATTTCATTGTTTTGTCTTATTTATTGAGCGAGTGGTTCTAGGTATAATGCAAATAGCAGGGGTGAACATGCACAGCCCTGCCTTGTGCCTCTTTCCAAAACAAAACTGTTTGATAAGCATCCATTAAATTTTACTCTAGCAGTGGGTTTTTCATATAGTGCCTGTATGGTTTTAATTATTGTTTCATTCATGCCAAATCTGCGTAGAACTTGATAAAGGAAACTCCAATTCACAGAGTCAAACGCCTTTTCTACATCAATACTGATTAACATTGCTGCTCTTTTTTCTTTTTGAATATGATTTATAATATGTAGTCTCCGTCGTATATTATCTTGTGTTTGACGTTCTCTTATAAAGCCAGTCTGGTCCTTATGTATCAAGTTTGGTAAAAACTTTTCTAGTCTTCTGGCCAGGATGGAAGTAAATAATCTATAATCTATGTTGAGAACTGATATTGGTCTATATGATCCACAGTCTAATTTGTATTTATTTTCTTTAGGGATGGCAGAGATCACTGGTATTAACTCTTCTTTTAATTCCTTATACCATTCTGCTGTGTAGCCATCAGATCCTGGTGATTTATTTAACTTAAGTCTACTAATAGCTTCTTTTAACTCCTTTACTGTTATTTCCTCAACCATTTTTCTATTTTGATCTTCATTTAATGTTTGTAATTTGAGAGAATCCAAAAAATCTTGTATTTCCGCCATGTTACCTCCTACCCTTTTAGCATAAAGCATCTTATAAAATGTTTCAAATGTAGTCTGGATTTCATTTAATCTGTTTTTTATTATGTTTGTATCTGAATCTCTAATTTTGTAGACTGTGTTCTGAGCTATTTTCTTTTTAAGTTTCCAAGCAATAACCTTCATTGATCTGGATCCACCTTCATAGTATCTTTGTCTGAGAAATAATAGTTTTTGCTTTATTTCGTGTGTAGTTAACTCATTAATTTCATTCCTTGTTTTTGTAATTTCGTTCCATATAACCTTATCTGTTTTTATTTTGTGTTTTTCCTCTAATTCTTTTAATTTTTTCTGTAGTTCTTCTAATTTATTATTGCTAATTTTTTTCTTATATGAGGATATGGCACGTATTTCTTCAAAATACTCACCACAGTTCTGTTTGCTCTCTCTACTTGGCCTGAAGCCTGTGGGTGGTAGCCGACATGAAAGTTGGCCTTGACGCCTAGCGTCTTCCACAGTTCTTTCATCACTTCACCTGTGAAGTGTGTACCTTGGTCTGAGTTCACCCTAAGGGGAAGTCCAAACCTTGAGAATATATGATTCATTAACAACATAGCAGTAGTTTGTGCTGTGTCGTTAGGAGCTGGTAGGCATTCTACCCATTTGGTGAATGCACAGGTTACCGTGAGAAAATATTTATTTCCTCTAGAGCTCTTAGTGAGTGGTCCAACCCAGTCGATCTGGAGGTCAGACCATGGGAATGCAATGCCTCTACTTTGCAGTGGTGCTCTGTGAAGTGGTCTGGTTGGCTGAAACTGGCCACAGACCACGCACCCTTCAATGTAGTCCTTGACATCCTTTTTCATTCCAGGCCAATAGGCAATTTGTTTTAATGCCGTCAGCGTGGCTTTATCTCCTTTGTGTCCTGCGGACGGGAGATCATGGGCATGAACTAACATCACCCCCCTTTGGTCATGGGGAACCACGAACACAGGTGAGGACGTTGGTCCATGAGCGAAAGTTAGGATGCCCTTGATTAGTTTTAGCTGTTTGCGCAGCTGGTAAAGGACTTTAAGGTCTGGATCGGAATCCAGTTCGTCTTTAGACGGAGTGTTTTTGTCTGGATCAGTCAGGTACAGTATCATGGAGTTGATAGCAGGATCCGACTTTTGCTGTTGGATGATGTCTGGGTCAGTCAGTGCAGGCCGTACAGAGACTGCGTTGTCAGCAGGTCTGGCCGCGGCCTGTGCACGTGTGACTGCCATAACCTCAACAGCAGGTTGTGTTGACAGAGTCTTGATCAACCAGGAGGAGTCGAAGGACCATAGAGGACCTTCGTCGGCTCCTTCTTTGGCTAAGGAATCCGCAATGTCATTGTAGTGCTTGTCATCGCCTGGGACTCTAGAATGTCCTGGAACTTTCTTCCAGTAGATCTGTAAGTCGTGTGATGTCACCAAGTGATCACATGCCATGAAAAGCTCTTTGTGTTTGACCACTTTTCTGTCGCTTGTTAGGAAACCGTTCTGTTTCCACACAGCAAGGTGACAAGCGAAACTCAAACGAGCATAGTTAGAGTCAGTGCAGATGACTAGGGTCTTGATGGAGCGTGCTACTACCATCTGGAGAGCTATTAGGATTCCTGCAATCTCAGCGTACTGAGAAGTCTGAGAGCCTAATTTGTAGCTGAAGGTAATCTGTTCTTGGTCTTGGAGGAGGACCCCTCCAACACCTGCCCTACAGATTTTGTCGCGGAGGAATGAAGATCCATCCACGTACAATGTTGTCATATCTTTGCAGATATTGTCATCAAAGAAGTGGTGGTTCGGGTCTTCAGTCACAGGGGTTTTTTCCTCAGCCAACGGCTGGGTCGCTGGTACATCTTGTGTACACTTTTGGCAGAGTGCCAAGTCTGTCCCCAGATGTGACTTCTTGTTTTGACCATAACGTATGTCTAGGTTAAAACTTTGAAGCGCCATGAGCCACGTTGCAACACGTGAGTTTGTTACCACACCATCTCTGATGCGTTGGCTGTTTAGGAATGTCACTGGCTGGTGTTGTGTTTCCACAATGATTTTCTGTCCACCAATGTAGCTGGAGAAATGTTTTACTGCCCACACTGTGGTCAGTAGAGCTTTCTCACAGTCTGAGAATCTCAACTCGGGGCCCGCCATCGTTTTGCTGGCGTAGGCCACTACACGTTTGTCTCTGTCGTGTATTTGGTATAGACCTGCACTTATGCAATGAGCTGAGAAGCCCACTTCCAAGTAAAGCTCTTTGTTGTAGTCTGGGTAGACTAAACATGGGGCTGACTTGATCCTGTCTATAAGAGCGTCCATTGCCTGCTGCTGTTTGTCAGTCCAGACAAATGGGACGTCTTTCTTTAGGAGTTCAGTCAGTGGCTTTGCAAGGTCTGCATAGTTCTCTATGAACTGGTTCGAGTAGTTACACACGCCAAGAAAACTTTGTAGTTCTTTGAGATTGGTGGGGACCTTGAGATTGTCAAGGCCTTGGGCACGAGTTAAGATGCCATGGTTTGGTTTAAGCCGTTCACGCAGTGTATCGGGAAGCTTGTACAGGAACCTCATAGGCTTCGGCCAACGTTTCTCCGTACGTTTACCTCTTTCTGCGTAATTCAGGTGTGTCACAACTGTCGGCGCAGTCGCTGGTGTGTCTGACTGGTCAGACCGCGGTGCGTCACTGTCGTTGTGATGTGTGTCTTCCCACTTCATGACTGAAGAGGTGCTCTTTGAGTCTGTAAGAACTATGTCATCTCTGAGTAGTTCTATACTCAAAAGCTCTTGAACCAAGGTTTCATCGAAAGCTTGGCTGATGGCTGAATTACCTGTCCCAGAGGACAGTACAGCGTCTGTGGTGTGGGATCCTCGGACCTCCACACAGTCTACTACCTGTGGTAGAGAGTGAGAGTACACCCCCCTTTTGTTGGAGGAGGGGTCCTCAAAATCTGTGACACTGAAATCCAAGTGACTGTCAGCATGTCGCGGACTGCCACTTCCAGGACTCACATGTCCTTGAACCAAGGTTTCATCGAAAGCTTGGCTGATAGCTGAATTACCTGTCCCATAGGACAGTACAGCCTCTTCGGTGTAGGATCCTTGGATCTCAACACCTTTCACTACCTGTGGTAGGTAGTGTTCAGTGAGTGCTGACTGTGTCAGCTCGCAGAGGAGGTTCTCTTGTCGGGCCAGAGTCTGGTCCAACTGTTGAGTCTCTACTGTCTCACCTGTAGTTGAAGGTTCACTTACCGGGCTTGTGACCACGGTTGGGGAGTCCCTCGTGGCCACTGCGGTACCTGCGGTTAGGCAGTCTGTACCACAACGAGGAGGCACTTTTATTGGCAGGGGTTTTCTCACTGTTGCCCACATTTTCTGTTGACCATAATCTATAATCGCTTCAAAACGGTTTATAAAGTCTTGGCCAACCAGAAATGGGAATGAGTCAAGTGTGGACACATACACTGGGTGGTGTAGTGTCGTTTTGCCAATCTGCATGTGAACCATAGCTATGGCTGTTAGGGTTGTTCTCGTCTCTGCGAGACCCTGTAGCTCAATAGCACATTCCTCAAAGGGTATTTGCCCGTCAACACCGTTAGCGGCGGTCCTCAGCTCCTCGAACAGCTTGGCCGACATAATAGTTATATCAGAACTGCCATCCAGGAGGGCTTCACGCTCAAGGACACCTTCCAGTGTGATGGGCAGGTAGGCTTTCTTAGCCACCCCCCTTTGCATAAAGTTACACAGAAACCACTTGGGTCTTGGTACACGTTTCCGTTCACGTGTACCTCTGTCTGTGTAATCTTGTTTACTGTCAGCATCTTGTTGGCTGACAGTATCATGACCTTCAGGATGTCGTTGTTTGTCAGCAATTGGTTTGCTGTCAACATCCATGGCCATGTTGGTAGTAGCGTGCGCTGAGGTCTTGTGAAAGACAGTGCTACACATCGCTCCAGGTCGGTCAATGTTGATAGTGTCATTATCAATGATAATGCCACTCATTGTATCAGGTTGGTCAAGCACAGCAACATTCAAATCTACTGACAAACTACTTA
>JBBPBX010007301.1:24485-65668 GCA_038048925.1 Garcialebias charrua | reverse complement strand
TTTGTCTGATTTCCACAAGTGAAAAATAACTTGGCTATTTAGGATTTATTCAACATTAACAAAACCTTAATAAAGAATGAATAGTCTTCACTTTAGAAGGGTTCACAAATACACTTAAGTAACTACTAGCAACTGCCTTAATTAATGATGCATTGCAGGATTAATAGATAGTGAATTCAAACATTATTTAACAATTAGTACGCATTTAATACATGTGGTGAAAGCACATTAATTTGTGCATTTACAAATATAGATAGCATAGTTAATTCATGAGTTATTAAGCATGAATAAACATTGAGTACGTAGGTTTTGGAACTCATTATTCTTTATGTATAAAGCGTTAATAAGTGTGTTAATTAATAGTGTATTAAGTGTGAATCATCCTTAATTAATGATGTTTTCAATGTTAATTAAATGTTTATTAATGCTTAAATAAGGCTAAATAATGTGTAGTTATTATAAAGTGTTACCTAAACACCGTTTCTTTTGCCCCAAAATGTCTTAACAAGACAGCTGAAGGACGCAAGGCATACTACAATCAAAAAGCCTCCCATGAAGAATGGAAACGTTCTGGTACTACCCCTTTGCACCACCCACTGGGCAGCAAGCTCCCAGAGCTAGAACGCTCAACCGCAAAATCCTCCCAGGCTGGACAGGACGACACCTGGTAATGACAAACTATCTCCACTTGTGTACTGAAGCAAGATCAGCAGAGGTTAGAAAGAACCTATCCTTAAATGGGTCCACCAAAACCAGATCAAGCAGCACAAGGCTCCCACCAAAACCAATAACAGGGGATTAAAAACCCAATTGAACAAAACTACAAAAGTTGGCAGAGCTTACTCTTAAAAGTAAAACCCTTAAATTATAGATCTTAAGATTAATCTTACTTTCAAATAAGATATAACACCTTAGACCTACCTAATTGTGGAGCAAAAATCAACTTTCTTAGACCACCAACATCAG
The DNA here is from genome assembly GCA_038048925.1 of Garcialebias charrua. Lineage (NCBI taxonomy): Eukaryota > Metazoa > Chordata > Actinopteri > Cyprinodontiformes > Rivulidae > Garcialebias > Garcialebias charrua. The sequence continues at coordinate 64,702 of JBBPBX010007301.1, read as the reverse complement.
GCTAAGACAAAGCAGCTAATTCAGATTCAGATTCAGATTCTGTTTATTATCGCCATTGTCAATGAACAGGATTCACAGACTAGGAATTTGCTTCGGCATAACGGTGCATAAAATATAGAAACATAAACATAAAAAACATAAACCATAAAACATCAATACAATCAATACAATATTCAGTGAACAAAACCTACTAAGAAACAGTGCAATTAGAGTGGTGCAATCAAAATACAGTGATACAGTGATTCCCAATCAAAATACAAAATACAGCGACCAAGGCAAGTTATGAGGTAACATGGTTATGAGTGTTCAAAAGTCTGACAGCAGAGGGGAAGAAACTGTTTTTATGGCGGGAGGTTCTGGTCCCAATTGACCGAAGCCTCCTGCCTGAGGGGAGTGGTTCGAACAGACCGTATGCAGGGTGAGAAGGGTCAGCTGTGATCCGACCTGCTCGCCTCACAGTCCTGGAGACGTACAGGTCATGGAGAGATGGGAGACTACAGCCGATTACCTTCTCAGCAGAGCGCACAATGCGCTGCAGTCTGTGTCTGTCCCTGACAGTGGCCCCGGCGTACCACACTGTGATGGACGCGCTGAGGATGGACTCGATGATGGCCGTGTAGAACTGCACCATCAGCTTGGCCGGCAGCTTGGCCTTCCTCAGCTGTCGCAGGAAGTACATCCTCTGCTGAGCCTTTTTGATGAGGGAGCTGATGGTTGGCTCCCACTTGAGGTCCTGGGTGATGGTGGTGCCGAGGAACCGGTAGCAGTCCCCAATGATGATGGGGGTGTTGTTAAAGGTGATGGGGGGCAGAGGGGCTCTGTCTTTCCTGAAGTCCACAATCATCTCCACTGTCTTCTGGGCGTTGAGCTCCAGGTTGTTGTTGCTGCACCAGGTCACCAGCCGGCCCACCTCTCTCCTGTACGCAGACTCATCATCATCCGAGATGAGCCCGATGAGGGTGGTGTCGTCCGCAAACTTAATAAGTTTTACGGAGTCATGGTTGGAGGTGCAGCAGTTGGTGTACAGGGAGAAGAGCAGAGGGGAAAGAACACAGCCTTGTGGTGAACCTGTGCTTATGGTCTGAGTGTCCGAGACAGCTTTCCCTAGCCGCACGCGCTGACTCCGGTCTGTCAGGAAGTCAGTGCAATGATCGAAAGATGATCGAAAGATCGAATGATCGAAAAGATGACAACCCCATTAGTGGGTATGAACTACTTCAGGTTGCAGTCAGGACTGTATGTTGTTTATGCTCACACTCAGGTGATCAGCATGTTAAAGTGAGTTTTAAAATCTGCCCAAAACTTAACCACATAACTGATCCAATCCAGTAAACAAAATTTTCAGACACAGAAGACCCAAACCCAACATTCCCTATGATCCTGAAGTATTTGAACTTAGACCCATAGTTCTAAACTTCCAATTTTGTTCAGTTTACTTTTACCCCAGATTCTCCTTTTGCATGCTTTATTTCCTTTAACATGTAATCATTAGCCTATACACTCATTTGTCCACTCATGCCCATATAAAATCAGTGACATTAGAATCCCTGATTTTAAACCCAAATAAACTTAGACCAAAGGAGTTTGTCGATTGAGTTTACATTAGATATTGTTCTAGGCATTATATGTTGTAGAATTGCACTGCTCAGGGTGTCTGCATGTGGAGTATCTCTGTTACATTCATTCTGAGATTTTGCTTTTGGAAACTTTAATTCCTCTTTTTCTGGATGTAAATCACTTTTTGTTTTGATGATTCCTCTGGTATTGAATGTTGTGCAGTCGGAAGGATTTTTACTGAAACTTCTTTAGTTTTGGACATTTTTTATGATGCATAACCATAGCAACAAGGTGGTTTTCTACAACCAGGAACAGCTGGTTAACATCTCAAAAGCTCATATATTATCTCAACTACAGCCCCAAATCTCAAATGAATTGAAAATATGGCGCTGTGCATGCATTCCCGTCTCCCTGCCGGCTGTGCTCAAGTGCCTGGCCACTGAGATCCTGGAACTGTCAGGAAACAGGACTTGTGACAGCAGAAGGACTGGAATCATCCCCCGACTGGCTGTCTGCAGCAACAAGGAGCTCGGCATGCTGCTGGAAGGAATGGCCATCGCTCTGGGAGGATTTCAGCCTGGCATTCAGGTGGTCCTGCAGCCCCGGGAAACCAAGAGGCCAGCCGAGTCTGGGTGGATGGATCTGACAGCATCTGCTGCCAGTTCCTTCAGATCCACTGTTGGTTGGATGGACCTTCCAGCCTACAACCATCAATATATATAATATAATGTAGTGGACCAGACCCTGCTCTCTGATACACCTTTGTCTCTTTGAACTGTCCCAGTGACGCCTTTTCACTGATGCTCTCAGTGAAACAGACATTAACACAGTTTAGTCCATTTGGTTTGAATCTAAGAACATAATCACTACAAGAGACTCTTTTTGCTATTTGGGTTTGTTCTAATTCGAATGTGTTCAACAGAATAACCTTCTGTCATTTTATGATATTTTGTTATTTGCATAAGCAGTGTATTCTTTCAATGTGTGAATGATCATGTGTTTATATGCTGGTTTATGCTGCACTATGATGGTGAGTCAAGAACTATGCCTAAAATTCAAAGTATATGTCAAGTTGAACTTCTCAGTTTTGTTTAGAAATTAGAAAACAGTAATCAGTTGTTGTCATGAAGCTGGCTCCACAACTCCCTGTTTTTCTCTAAACAATTATTTCTGTTTCTGACTGCTTCTGACTTTCGCCTTGAATCCTGATAACGTCAAGTGAACTCTTTGGTGTGTCTCTAACTCCCACTCCCTGATTGAAATGACCAATCGGGAAGGAGCAAGTCACTGTTCTCAGATCATCTTTAAGAAGTTCTATGTTTCCTGGAACTTTCAGTGCTACAAGGAAGTGGGATGTAAAACTTTCTTTTTAAGCTGGATAAACTGCAGTCACAAGTCAAAGACTAGTTTATCAGCTGAGAATTTATGGAATGCTACCATAAATTCAACAGAGCTAAAAAGCTCCAAGATCTTAATGAACTTTCCTTTCTGGAATATTTTATCTCGGAAACAAGAACTGGAAATGCTCACTGCTTTACTCGATGAAGCGGACATGCAGGTATCACTGAGGGTAAACAGACTGACCTCCTCGGACTTCAAGGACCGATCCGTTCTTGGCAGACAGCCAAAGGTAACGAGTCGCTGATTGTTTACCAACCGGACCTGGGTCTAGCTGATATCGCATTGAGAGTGTCATTTTCTGATCATACCCTCAAGATAATTAATTTTCTTTAAACTTCCATCTTTCCATCCTCCTCCTATTTCTCTTAAACTTCTCCCTTATCTCTCCTAAGCAGGTAACTAAATTTTAAGAAATAAGAACCTTCAGATATAAGTAAAATGTCATCTTATTTACTTGTTTCTGTTGTCTACAATTAATCGGCTAACGAGATAATTTGCAAGCAATTGAAATCAGTCAATCAAGTGTACATGATGTTAATTTTAGTCGATTTATTTTAAATAAAAGGCAGTGTCTCTGACATGCCAACTATTATTAATGTTTCCATTGTCACTTTATGGTTTACTGTCCATCATGATCACACAAAGTGGTTATGTTAATCCTGAAAATAAATAGAATCCGTAGATTACTATTCAACCTGAATAAGTAATTAATTAAGGTAAAGTGTGTCAGTTTAACACTGACCATATATCTTACATATTGGTGGCCTGTACGGGGATTTCTAATGGATTTTTCATAAAATCTGTGATCTTTCATGAACTTTAGCATGTCATTTTTGCATAGAAATATCCAATTTTTAACTCTAGAAATATTAGTTTTGGTTGGAGGTGTTCATATATCCTACAATATTTTAATGAAATGAGGATAATGAGTTACAACATTTAATTTCCCTTTGGGATTAATAAAGTATTTTAGAATTTTGAATTGAGTATGCATGCTTTAAGACCTTATTCCCATTATATATTGAATTAGTTAAATGCTTAGTTGGGCACCAGAAGTCATCAGATGAGTAGTCCAGTTACCTCAGCATCCTATGCTCTACCTCATCATCCTTTGATCTACCTCATCATCCTGTGGTCTACCTCATCATCCTAGAGATCAACTTCACCTTGCCCTCCAGAGGACCCCTTGGACTTCATATGAAATACCCTTGATTTTCTTTTTTCTTTCTTGGAATGAGCAACTTTGACTTTTCGGAATCTACCACAACATTTGTTGGAATACTTCTAATGTATGGACACTGTTAGTTGCAATTCAACAACCATGGAATCAGGTTGCAAATCTCAAGTGTGGGAAATGTAGAATCATACATCAGACCTCTCTCATACAAATTATTTTTCTGATGTTTTAAAATAAGACAGACTTTTACCACTGTTTTCAGTTTTGTGTACTCCCCCCCTCCCCCCACCCACACACACAAGTATAAATTATGGGGGAAAGCTACTGCTGGCTTAGCACAATATTAAGAAACTTTTAGTGTGATGGCTTGTTTCACAACTCTTGTCCCAGCAGCATATACAGTTGTTAGCCCAAAAACAAAAGCTTGTGTTTTTAAAACAGTGGAGTCAGTGTTCAGTGATTCCTTAACATGTCAGGTTTACCAACAAGTAGCCCACACAGTCAAATCACGTTTCAACAGCTAAAGTGCCCATCTTTGTTTTAAGACGAAAATCCTTACTCAACTCTCTGAATCAGTCAATATTTGTTGTGTGCAATTGTTCAAAGTTCAACTTTTTCAGTGTTATTCTGATGGTTCCAGTTAGCATATGGCTAAAGTTAGCATCAGGTCAAGGATATGAACTAGACTTTTCATATATCTTTTATTATAGTGGCATAAGTCGACAAAAACTTGCTTAGAATATTTGTCAATATTTTATTGTCTTAGAAAAAAGGAATGATCTTACACAAGCAAAATATGAATTTACAAATTGTGCACAATAATAAAGTTTAGAGAAAACAGAAATAAAAAACCCACAAAGTATTACTATAACTTGACAAAACTGTGTGTCCTAAACAAACTGGATGATCATCTTACTTAATCAAAATAAACATTTCACCTACATAAGATACATTTTGGATCTAATGTTTTGCTACAATCAAAATTAAATGTACTAATGAATATGATAACAATTGCATAGCCCATTTATTTAACTAATAAGGTAAAAAGAAAAAAGTATAAATTAATAAATGCATCCAGTCATATTGCTTAATTCCTTCAGTCACATCATGGGCCATGTGCATTAAAAACCAAAGCCAAAATAAATAATATGAATTTTGAAACATTATTCAACAATTTAAAATGTTTTGGTGACTTTGTAAGAATGTTTAGTTTTGGGAAAATATTGTAACAGCTTCATTAAAACCAACTTCTCAACTGGTTTCTGATTGCACATCAACAGCAAGTAAAGTGACATTTGCATTTGGAAAGTTGGCAAGACCTCAGAAAATGGGGTATGATGTTCTTTCACCACATGGTGTTTGTGCATTACTGCAAAATGCAGATACAATAGATAGTCGATAAAAAACACTTTGTTTTTCAGGTATACATAAAATAATCTCATACATGGGTTAAAAAGCTAAACAAAACAAAATTAGAAAATGTGGTTGCAAAAGTCATAATATTGGATTATAGAGATGTAAAAAATAAAGTACTGGGTTAAAACCTCCATCATTAGTGTTTATAAATGGACTAAGTGTAGTATAGATAAAAAAAATAAAAAATAAACATTACCACTATAGCAGGCGTGTCAAACTCGGTTACAAAAGGGGACCAAAATTAAAAACTTAATTTTAGAAATGGGACGGTTTAAGTTGATACATTAACTCAAGTCAGGTACAGTATCTGACATGTGTTCTTGGTTGCATGCTTATCTGCAGGAGTTGAATTGGTCTCATTTGAATGAAGAGTAGTCAAGAATGTGCTTTTTTTCCTTTTTTTTTTTTTTACAACATTTTGGTTTTTCCACATTAAAATTGAAGATGACTGAAAAAATCAAATCTGCACTAAATAATGTACTGTATCAGTTTTTAAAGCAAAATGAGAAGCAATAAATATATTTTACATTTAAAATATTATCTTAGGAGATACAAGATGTTAACAGCGCCAGATTTGGCCCACGGGCCTTGAAATGACACGTGCTAGACAGTTTAAACATTTGTTGGCTCTGTCGTAATGTTTTGTAGTTTTCTAAAGTAACTCAGACCATTTAAAGGGCAGAGTCAGTGAAATGTTTATCCCAATGATTGACTTTATCCTATTAGGAAATATTTCTAATCTAGTCACTTTTCTAGGAAATCATTACTCCTAATCATATATTTTGGTGGTGTCAATGACTGGTTTGATAAATATTAATTGAAAAATAATAATAATGCTTCTATAGCCCTCAGAGTCCTCACTCAACAATAAATGAAAGGATGTGTCATTCATCAGGAAGGGAACATTAAAGCTCCACTGACATGATTTTTTAACTTTTCAAAAAATGGCACAACATATATAAATATTAAGATTGACCCCTGACCGTTTTTGCTAAAATAATGTGAAATGAATGAAAATTCCTCTCAAAAATAGTTTAAAATTAGCGCCGTTTTTTTACACGGTAAATTCGGGTTTTTCCGGTCACGTGATTGTAACGTCAGATAAAGAACTTTGCTCCAACCGCACATTGAATACAATGGACAAAAATATAAACGCATCCGTCGAATTTAGCCATGTAAAACTATAGATATTAGCGATTTGGCTTCAGTTCGTGAAGAAGAAGTTATTTTGAGTGATAAACAACAAACAGCAATGTTTCTTTTTGCCGTGTTGCTTGTTTTATTTCAGGAGAGGTTGCACATACATGAAGTGAGCACCAGATGTCAGCAAAGCTATCGTGAACTCTTACAGAGCTCTGTAATGGAGAAATATATAAACGTATCCGTCGAATTCAGCCATTTAAAACTGTAGATATTAGCGATTTGGCTTCAGTTCGTGAAGAAGAAGTTATTTTGAGTGATAAACAACAAACAGCAATGTTTCTTTTTGCCGTGTTGCTTGTTTTTTTCTCAGGAGAGGTTGCACATTCATGAGGTGAGCACCAGATGTCAGCAAAGGGCCCACTTCATGAATGTGAAACCTCCCCTGAAAAAAAAACAAGCAACACGGAAAAAAGAAACATTGCTGTTTGTTGTTTATCACTCAAAATAACTTCTTCTTCACGAACTGAAGCCAAATCGCTAATATCTAAGGTTTTAAATGGCTAAATTCGACGGATACGTTTATATATTTCTCCATTACAGAGCTCTGTAAGAGTTCACGATAGCTTTGCTGACATCTGGTGCTCACTTCATGTATGTGCAACCTCTCCTGAAATAAAACAAGCAACACGGCAAAAAGAAACATTGCTGTTTGTTGTTTATCACTCAAAATAACTTCTTCTTCACGAACTGAAGCCAAATCGCTAATATCTATAGTTTTACATGGCTAAATTCGACGGATGCGTTTATATTTTTGTCCATTGTATTCAATGTGCGGTTGGAGCAAAGTTCTTTATCTGACGTTACAATCACGTGACCGGAAAAACCCGAATTTACCGTGTAAAAAAACGGCGCTAATTTTAAACTATTTTTGAGAGGAATTTTCATTCATTTCACATTATTTTAGCAAAAACGGTCAGGGGTCAATCTTAATATTTATATATGTTGTGCCATTTTTTGAAAAGTTAAAAAATCATGTCAGTGGAGCTTTAAACCTAAAGAATCAGGACCAACATATTGCCATAATACTGTAAAGTGTTTCTTTATCCTCAGTGTTCCTGCATGTTCTTCTCTAAAACATTGCAGTTTCCCATGTTTGAGGCACCCTGCATTGCTTAAGTTGATTAATATTGAATGCATAAAGCTTTTAAAGATGTGATTGGTGGGATTGGCTGCATATTGACAATGATTAACCATATATTTAAAACCTCTATCGTGTCCCAGGAATGATGATATGATCCTTAGATCTGCTAGAATGACAGAGATGAACAGTCACCCCCTGGAACCTCTATTATTTTTCTGTAAAAATAAATAGATAAATAAAAAATGAAAAAAAAATCTTTATGGCTAAATCTTTCTACTATGACTTTCAGTTTTAGGTTTTAGTACAGCAGCATCAGTTGGGTCAGTGAATCTTTTACTTGGTTTGCAGAATTGTTGTGAGAAAAAAAAACTGATTATTATTGTACTGGTATTTGCATCATGCTCATATCATCTGAATCACACCTGCATTAAATGTATTTTTAATGGTAGCTATGAATGGCACTTTTTATATATTTTTTGCAACTCATGTATTTGTCCTGTTACATGCTCAATAATCAAGGCAGATGAATCTGACCAGGTTGAGTGTGGTCCTCTGGATCTTTGTGTGCGACTCCTCCATCTTTCACAGAGATTATTTACTCGCAATAGAAGGTGAGGACATTTTGCTGGTTTCCTCGTATTAACACGGTGGGGCAGTGGAGACCACAGGTCAGAGCGTCCAGCCAGGCCATGTACAGAGCACTGGGGCAGTCACTTGGTGGCACTGGAAGGCTCCTAAAGGCAAAAAGATCACAGTACATGAATATAAAATAAAACAAGAGTAGGTACTTTTTTATATGCATGACCAAGGAGTAAAAATGGTAATTTTATAACTTGTCATATTGCATACTTTTGTAAATAATGCTTCCTTCCATATATCCATTCATCCATTTTCTTCCGCTTATCTGGGGTCGGGTCGCGGGGATAGCAGCCTCAGTAGGGAGGTTCAAACGTCCTTCTCCCGAGCCGCTTGGACCAACTCCTCCGGGGGAATCCCAAGGTATTCCCAGGCCAGCTGAGAAACATAGTCCCTCCAGCGTGTCCTGGTTCTTCCTCTCAGTGTCCTCCACGTCGGACGTGTCCTGAACACCTTGCCAGGGAGGTGACCAGGAGGCATCCTAACCAGATGCCTGAACCACCTCAACTGGCTCCTTTCAATGTGGAGAAGCAGTGGCTCTATTCTGAGTCCCTCCCGGATGACCGAGCTTCTCACCCTATCTCTAAGAGAGAGCCTGTTCTGGCTCAAGACCATGGCCTCAGATTTGGAGGCACTGATCCTCATCCTGGTGGCTTCACACTCAGCTGTGAACGCTCCAGCAAAAGCTGTAGAGGCCAATAGGACCATGTCCTCTGCAAAAGGAAGTGACACGATCCTAAGGTCACCAAAATGGATCCCCTTAACACCCTGGCTGCACCTAGAAATTCTGTCCATAAAAGTTATGAACAGAATCGTGACAAAGGGCAACCTTGACAGAGTTCCAATTCTCACTGGGAACCAGCCCGACACTGCTGCCAATGCGAACCAAGCTCTGACACCAGTCATACAGGGACCTAACAACCTGTATCAAAGGGTCTCATACCCCATACTTCCAGAGTACTGCACCGGTTCCCCGAGGGACACGATCGGACGCCTTCTCTAAGTCTACAAAGCACATGTACACTGGTTGGGTAAACTCCCACGCACCCTCCAGGACCCTGCTGAGAGTGTAAAGATGGTCCAGTGTTCCGTGACAGGAAAAAACCACATTGCTCCTCCTAAATCTGAGGTTCAACTATCCAATGAACCTTCCTCCCAGATCTCCTGAATATACCTTACCAAGAAAGCTTGAGTGTGATCCCCTGTAGTTGGAGCACATTCTGCAGTCTGCCAATCCAGAGGAATTGCCTTCTATGTCCATGCAATATTGTAGAATCATGTAAGCCAACACAAACCTTCAACATCTAGAGGTTTGAGATCCAGGCAAATCTCATCCACTCCTTGGGCCCTGCCACCGAGGAGCTTTTAACCAGCTCAGTGACCTCAGCACCAGAGATTGGAGAGCCTGACCCAAAGTCCCCAGGTTCCACTTCCTCAATGGAATACGTGCTGGTGGGATTGAGGAGGTCTTCGAAGTACTCTGCCCACTGACCCATAATATCCCGAATTGAGGTCACTAGCATACCATCCCAACTATAAACTATGTTGGTGGTGTACTGCTTCCCACCACCCCATAGACACCGGATGGTGGACCAGAATCACTTCAAAGCCTTATGGAAGTCATTCTCCATGGCCTCTCAGAACTCCTCACACGGCCAAGTTTTTGCCTCATCCACCACCCAAGCTGCATGATGCTTAGACTGCTGGTACCCATCAGCTGCTTCCAGGGTCCCACAGGCCAAAAAGGTCAGATGGAACTCCTTCAGCCTGACAGCATCCCTTACCGCAGGTGTCCACCGATGGGTTTGAGGGTTACAGCCGCGACAGGCATTGACAATCTTACGGGCACAGCTCTGATAAGCCACCTCAACAATGGAGGGGTGGAACATGGCCCACTCGGACTCAATGTCTTCCACCTTCCCCTGAACATGTATGAAGTTCTCCCAGAGTTGGGAGTTAAAGCTCCATCTCACAGGAGGCTCTGCCAGACGTTCCCAGCAGACTCTCACAATACGTTTGGGCCTATCAGTTCTGACCAGCATCCTCCCTCACCATTGCAGCCAACTCACCACCAGGTAGTGATCACTGGACAGCTTTGCCCTTCTCATCACCTGAGTGTCCAAGTCATGCAACCACAGATCAGATGAGACAACAACAAAGCTGATCATCGAACTGCGGCCTAGGGCGTCCTGTTGCCAAGAGCACATACAGACACCCTTATGCTTGAACATGGTGTTCATTATGGATAATCCATGATGAGCACAGAAGTCCAATAAAAGAACACCACTCGGATTCAGATCAGGGTTCCTCCCAACCACACCCCTCCAGGTCTCACTGTCATTATCCACGTGAGCATTGAAGTCCCCCAGCAGAACAAGGGAGTCCCCAGTAGGGGCACTCTCCAGTATCTCCTCCATGGACTCCAAAAAGGGTGGGTAATCTGAACTGCCCTTTGGCGCATAAGCCCAAACAACAGTCAGAACCCATCCCCCCACATGTAGGCGAAGGGAAGATATCCTCTTGTTCACCGAGGTGAACCCCAACATGCTTAATATAACCCCAAATAATGCTTACCCATATCAGAATTAATTTCTATTAATCTCAGTCTACTAAACCTTTTGGTAAAATTACATTTTTTATGTGCTCACTTTGCTGAAAACAAATTTCTCAAGCTTGTGATGTATGAACATTTTTAGACAAAATAAACGGTGTACTCACACAAGAACAAGAGCAGTATGTTGTGAATTCTTTCGGATGATTTCATTCAGCCTCACTTTACTCTGTGTCTATAAAAGAGGAATGCAAGGAACTTATGTCAATGCCACTTCCAAGAGAAAAAAACATGTAGCATAAATGAATATTCTGACAGACTTCCAACCAAGTGTTTCATCAGTTAACATTAACCTCCATGTGTTAAATGATTAAACACCCACCCTAAGTTTGAAGGCTTCAATCTCTTTGTCAGATATTTTCCAAGGGGCATTTTGTCTCAGTTCCTGCACCGAGACACCTTCCTGCTGCTCATCATACAGCCTGAAGGGGGCGACACTGTCCATGAACCTGCTCAAACTGCAAAGCCACCAGAAAAGCAACAGCCATTAGTTTGTTCTGGAAAATTGGATTGGTAATACAAAGTAGAAGGGCTTAATAATATTTGAAATAATTTTTCAGAAACAAAATGGGGTCAGCAGGTAAAGCTCTTAAAATATTGAATGAATCAATTAGTGAATGAATGGTTTATTTAGTCATATAAAAAAGAAGGTTAAACAAAGACCAAAAAGGTGTAGGTAGAAGCCTATCAGGTTCTCCCACAGAACATTTTGAATATGTGATTTCCTGCAGTTTCAGTCAAACCTGCCCTTCAACACATAATAAATCAAAGCTTTAAATTTGCCTCATTGTTACACATTGTTTAATCCATATATTTTACATAGTTTCTGTTCAATATTACATTTTCACTATATCATATTTTGACATCACTTATTATTATGCTTGTATATGTCAAACATCACTCAAACAGTGACAAACTTAAATCAGTTTGTATGTGTGTTTTAATGTACCGGTAATTATGATGTTACTCCAAAGAAAATAACTCATGGTTTGGAGTGATTTATTGAGATGGATATTGTAAATAATGGATTCATTTAGTTTTCCCTCTTTATAAGGGTGGTGCCCCAAAGCTGATCAATTATTTAGTAATAATTTACAAATGATCAATTTTAATAGTCTAGCCCTACATTAGACTGGTTGCTGGAGCTATTTGCTTTGTTAGGATTTTGTATTAGTTTGCTTTTGAATAACATTTTTAATACTTAAACCAATTACAGTGGAGTGTTCATGTCTCTGCACCTTTACTTTGTGTTTTTTTTTCTTTTTTCTTCTATTTTTACTTATTTTTATTGCACCTTTATGCCAAAGCAAGTTCATAGTCAGTGAATTTTATTCTTTGACAATGGCAATAATAAACTGATTCTGATTCTGAGAAGCTCAAAAGTTATGTTAATGGTGTCGGGACAGCATTTCAGACAGCTGATGTATTCATCCTGACCACTCAATAGTAATGTTTATTATATAGTGATCTTTAAATTACTTTTGTAAGAATGTTTTATTTTAGATAACCTCTTTTAAATAAAGTGATACACTTTTTGAAACAAAAAAGTCCCTTTGAATCGAACTGGTTTAAGAGTATTTTTGTAAGCAGTGACTATAAAAGAGTAAAGTCTGTTCAAATGTACCTCTTGGAATGAGGACGTTTCTCAATTCCTGCCATGACAATAACATCACTGATGTCCAGACGAAAACTTTTCAGCATAGTGATCATCCTGGGGAGAAAAAAGTGTAAAATATTTAATATATTTATTTTTTCTATTTCTGTCATATTTCTAAACCACAGGTGTTCAATGGTAACACAAGCTTCAACTTGCACAAACAGATGTATAATTGATACATTTATCTGCTTAAATGCAGAGGTTTAGTTTCCCAACTGAACTGTAAGTGGAAAATTTAACATATTTAATTTATTTTTGAATGGTGTTCCTATTGAGTTGTCGATTCCTATAAATACTTGGGTATTTTGGTTGATTATTTGCATCTCTTTTTTTAAACCTCTCATCGGAAATCTAAAAAAGCTAAGTCTGGTCCTCTGGACATTCAAAAAACAAAACAAAACAAAGCAAAAAAATTGTAGAAACGTTTCGTCTTTCGTCCGAAAGACTTCCTCAGTCTGAGCTGCTGTGTTCAGCTCAGTCTTATAAATAGCACCCTCTCACAGTGGATCAACCAGTTGGCTGATGACAGCCGAAACCAGCTGCTCACATGATAAGATGGTGGAGGCCTCCGGGTTCAACTGTCTCCCTCTTACAATGCTGTTATTGCTAGTATCACTCAGCCCTCTGTGAATAGCAAACAACCATCAGGGTGCTAACGATCCATCGTTAGGCTGATGGTCCTCCTTGATCATGTGAGCAGCTGGTTTCGGCTGTCATCAGCCAACTGGTTGATCCACTGTGAGAGGGTGCTATTTATAAGACTGAGCTGAATACAGCTTCAGACTGAGGAAGTCTTTCGGACGAAAGACGAAACGTTTCTACAATTTTTTTGCTTTGTTTTGTTTTGTTTTTTGAATGTCCAGAGGACCAGACTTAGCTTTTTTAGATTTTTCTACCTGGATTATTGAGCATGCATCAGGGTGCTCTCATCGAAAACTTGGTTAAAAAAAAAAGGGTTTCTTTTTCAGAAATAGATCCTGTCTAACTCTGAATGCTAGGAAACACCTTGTAACTGTGACTTTCATTATCTCCATTGACTATGGTATGGTTATTTACATGAACACTCCTGCAAGCACCTTGAAGATGTTGGGCACGGCCTATCATGGTACGCTATGATTCATAACTGGCTGTGATTAGCATACCCACCATTGCTTCCTGTATTCAGTTTCAATTAATGTATTTTATTTTATGTATTATTTATGTTTTTCTATTTGTATGCATTGTTTATGATTGTCCACTGTTGTCATCACTCTTTGTCAAAATGAGGTCTCTTGTAAATGAGTCCCCAAGGATCAATTGCATCAACCTGTATAAATAAAGGTTGAACGGACTTACTGGTTAACTGGACATCATTCACTTCACGCAGACTCTCTCACTGGTACATTTTCATCTTTGAATCATTTCTTGGTCTGTTGCCTTCATACATCTCCTCCTACATGTCTCTGTGTGAGAGCAGGTACAGCGTGTGCTATCAGGACATTATTACCTGCAGTGTTCCCTCAGTGAGGACTGAACTTGGCAAAAGAGTCTTCTCTTACTCCGCTCCTGTTTCCTGGAATATCTTACAAAAAGATCTGAAGCTCTCAACCTTGAACTCTCTAAGTGGTTTCAAACATCTGGTAAGTTCATGGGAAAAGCCAATGCAGACATGTTCCTGTTTTTAGTTTTCTACACCGCTTTACATTGTAGCTGTTTTGTTTAATTTTTTATATAATTTTCTTTAATGTATTTTTTTTTCAATTTAAATGCTTTCTTTTATGATTGTTTACTGTTGTCATCATTCGTTGTTAAAAACGGGTCTCTCTTGTAAATGAGTCCTGGAGGCTCAATGAGAATAACCTGTATAAATAAATACCCTGATGCATGCTCAATATGCAAATATTGTATCAATAAAGTTTGAATGAATGTGAGTGAGTTTGATTGAAATTATAATAGCAAGGTTTGGGGGCAAAACAAAAGAAACGTTATGAATAAAAAAATAAAATACAAAATAAAAACATACTCATTGCGGCTCTTCTCCATGTTCTGCTCATCACCCACAATGAATACCCTGACTTTACATCTGTGCCAGCATTTTCTCCTGGTGAACAGGTAAGGTACCAGCAATGTCAAACCTTAGAAAAAAAGAGAAATACGTATGAATATGGGTAACTTGTTTTTCATATGGTGATTGGGTAGAAAGCTTTTTTTTTTTAGGAACCAAAAAGCACAATATAAAAAAAATAAAAAATAAAAAACATATCTATTCAGTAGTAACAACTATCTCATTCTGTTGTATTATCCTGTGTGATTTATACTCACCTCCATCATCTGCGATCCAATAGACGTCAATGGTTTTATTGCCCTGGTCATTTTGAAACACTGTCTTGATCTGATCACTTCTGGTCCCATCTTCAAACACATCATCGGCTAAAAACGTAGGTGAAGGACAAACATTAGGAAGAATAAAATTCCACAGAAGATGTGCAGGTTCAACAACAAACAAAGCTGGTGCTAGCAACAGTTTCATGACACAGCGTTTCATCTAATCCAGTATTTACACACTCTGGAGTGTTGTGATAGGAACATTACAGACAATTTCAAAAGTGAATTACTTTATTACTTTATTGTCTATATGACCGCTTGAAATTATACACGTTTAAATTAAAATTCACATATTGTCCTAAAGTCATAAAAAGTATATGTCAAAAATATAAAAAAAACACATTTCTTGTTTATATTTTTATCCAAATGATACAAGGTCACACAAATAGGGATAATGTATATTCTACCATGTCATGCATTGATATAGTAGTATGGTGAGTGTTAAGAATACATGTAATCTAGAATGTATACGTGATTTTCATTTATTAGATATTTTTATGCATTCTCACGCCCACTTTCATTTAAAAGAAAAAAATATTAAATGAACAGACATTTTTGGATGATGTTGGCTCTCACCTCCATCTTCATCATTGGTTTGCTCATCCTGGTTTTCCACAGTTTCTTCAGGCTCAAAACTAGGATTTACTGTGAATCAACAGTATGTGTATAGCCTGTGTTTAGTTTTAAATGTATATGTAAATTTGTTGTTGAGCACATAGGAAAAACATATTATATTTCATCAAACCTTCATATTCTAAATCAAGGGAGATATCCAGTCCATCCATCATCCTCAAGATGCACAAACAGTAGTTGGAGTCAAATGTGTCACTGGAGAAAAAAATAGAAAACTAATTTTATGTGTAAAGATTTTTTTCCAAAAATTCCCTAAATTGGGAGAAAAAAAACTGGTTGGTTCTATTTTTTTATATTACTTCTGTTTGTGAGTGTTTGTTGTTTTAGCTAAACAGTCAATGGTACTAATTGTTAAAATTAGAATTATTAATATCTACTGTTTTATGTTGTTTTTCATTTTTATTTTTAAAAGCATGTTAAGTAGTTAACAGCTTACTTAATGGTGTTGACATAATCCTCAATGCTTTCAGGAGTACTCTCCCCCCAGTTTCCCTTAAAGCCCAGAACCAAGGTGTTGGGTTTCAACTTGCCAAGACCAGATGCCTTTAGAAGAGGGAGACAAAGAAAAAAAGTGTTACATTTAGACATTGTTTTTTTGTAAATACTCTAGTGCCACATCTGAGTAAATTATGAGCATTGTGTCATGAAGGGCATCCAGCTGAAAAAAAACAAAACAATTTTGTCCAAGCAACATCATACTGGATTAACAATGAACAATGCCAGTGCTGTTGACAAATTAAAGTGCCAGCACAACTCAATCTAATGCTAATCCAAGTCCACAAGGAGAGAAATATGGTATATCAGGCGATGGAAGAGGAAAATCAAGAGTTAAGGACAGAGGCTAGAAACTCTAAATCTAGGGACAAGCAAAATGACTAGCATGATGCAGAGAAGGAAGGTAGTCATTTTATTTGTACAGTAAACCATGCAAAAAGGCAATTGTAAATAAATTGAGAATGAAAGAGAAATAAAAAAGTACCGTAATAGAATCTAAAGACTACGAGGTTGGAAAGATTAGTGAGAATGACATTCGGAAAGTTTAGAAGAGGATGAAGAAGGGGAGGGCAGTTGGGCCTGATGGAGATAGTAAACATGGCGGAGAGGGTTTTGATTGAATGATGCAACTATATGGGAATTAAGTAAATGAGCCACACAAAGCAGATCAAGGAGATAGCTGTGAAGGCAAGACATAAACAAAAAGGAACTATTTGCGAGCTGTCCAGGAAGCAGAGTTGTAGTCCTCTACACCTCTCTGCTGCTTCTCTTCTGTTACCCACCCAAGCCCATGGCTCAAATTAAATAAACCAATACAGTAATCAACTCTAAAAATTTAAACCATAAATGTTGTATTAAAATAAACACAGTTACTTTACCAGAACAAAATAATAAAATCATTAAATGTGGACTATTGAACATCAGATCCCTTTCCTCTAAATCCCTGTTAGTTAATGAACTGATAACCGATCATCATATTGATTTATTCTGTCTAACAGAAATCTGGCTACAACAGGAGGATTTTGTTAGTATAAATGAATCCACATATGTTAATTATTTAAATTTTTATGTTCCTAGAACAACTGGCTAAATAGAGGAGTAGCCTCTATTTTTCAGTTAGGATTATTGATTAATGCCAAACAAGTTATTAGTTATTATTCTTTTGAATCGCTGTCTCTTAGTCTTTCTCATCCAAAATGTAAATCAGAAAATCAACTTTTACTAGTCGTTATATATCGTCCACCAGGCACTTACTCTCAGTTTTTGTCTTAATTCTCCAAATTCTTAACTGACTTACTACTAAACACTGAGAAAAATCATCATAATGGGTGATTTCAATATTCATCTAGATGTTGAAAGTGATAGCTTAAGCATAGCCTTTAATAATTTAATAGTCATTTGGTTTTACTCAAAACTTCCGCACATATATTCATTCTTATCATCACACCCTTGACTTAGTTCTGACCTATGGCATAGAGATTAAGGACTTAGTAATAGTTCCTCAAAATCCTATTCTGTCCAACAATTTTTTAAGTCTACATTAAATGAATACACAGTCACTGAGAGTAAATTTCATCTTAGCAAGTGCTTATCAGAAAATGATGTAACCAAAGTTAAACAATCTCTTCCATCAATGTTTTCCTCTGTCTTGCAGAGTAATGCATCAGAGAACCGTGACTTAGATAATCTAGTTGTTCATCTTACAACTTTGATGGAAACTTCACTTGATGAAATTGCTCCACTGAAAAAGAAAGCAATCAATCAGAGGAAACTGGCTCCTTAGTTAAATTCTGAATATATGCTGCTTTAAAATATACTTTAAGGCAGGCATCTAGAAACCAGGAGAGAAAATGGCATGCTACTAATGTTGAAGAATCTTATTTAACTTGGAAAGATATCCTGCTAGAGAGATCTCTGTAAAGCTAGGACTTTATATTACTAATCTTTAATAAATGAGAATAACAATGGCCCTCATGCACGAAAATGTTCGTATTGTTATCCTAAATTCCTCCTACTTTTGTTCGTACGACGCGTTCGTACGAACATGCCACGTCAGATCCAACAACGTCTTCTATCATGAGGAAAAGCGTGTAAACGGGCTGCTTAAAGTTGATGGATCCCACCTGTTCTACTCACCTGCGCGTGCTCGCGGGAATGTAATTTACATAATTCACCCCTCAAAACACCATATAAGGCCACGCTTCCTGCCTTCTGACAGCAGGAAGTGTCCATTCATTCAAACTCGAAGTAAAAGGAGGAACTTCACGCGTTCAGAGATCTGCTCTCAGTGGCGCTGTGGCTACCCCCCCACCCCCCCGCAAGTGTCGGATGGTCAAATACCTTTAATTTTAGTGTACTGTGTTACATTATAGTTTCACTTATTCAGAAGAGCTGTGGCGCACCGCTACCCCCCACCCCCCCGCAAGTGTCGGATGGTCAAATATCTTTAATTTTAGTGTACTGTGTTACATTATAGTTTCACTTATTCAGAAGAGCTGTGGCGCACCGCTACCCCCCCCCCGCAAGTGTCGGATGTGTTTTTCAACAGAAGCATTTTAAATTGTCTCGAAACTACAGTTAACTTCATATTAATATTGTAGTGCATATGTTTTGTGTCCCGTGGGTCGTACAGTATCAGAAATCAAGAATAAATGGTTTGATCTGAAAATGGCTTCAAACAAACATCTCGCCGCAGCACGGACAGGAGGTGGTCAGGAGATGGTGGACAATAAATGCCACGCTGCAAGATGCCAACATGTTTTGCAGCACAAATGATGCGCGCGCCTCCTGGTCAGCGCGCGCCTCCTGATCAGGGCGCATCCTGATCAGGAGGCGCCTCCTGATCAGCGCGCCTCCTGATCAGGGCGCCTCCTGATCAGCGCGCCTCCTGATCAGCGCGCCTCCTGATCAGCGCGCCTCCTGATCAGCGCGCCTCCTGATCAGCGCGCCTCCTGATCAGCGCGCCTCCTGGTCAGCGCGCCTCCTGATCAGCGCGCCTCCTGATCAGGAGGCGCGCTGATCAGGGCGCCTCCTGGTCGGGGCGCAACCACATTCTGCAGGTCATATTTCGGATCAGATATAATAATCTATTGCTCTGATGGTGTTTGCACAGCAGTCCAGCAATAGCATGAAGATCAGTCTTAATTCGTACTTGTTCTGCGGCGGTGTATGGGGATTTTATGTACCTGGGTGTTAATATGAGGAGCGGCTTTGATGACCAAGGGGAGCGCACGACTCATGAAGCCTGCGCGACACACCAGACAAATTAAACTTAAAATTATAATTCTAATTCAAACAGAATAACCTATTGTCAAGAATAATTATGGTGCGTGAATATTTTAAACCCAAAATATTTTCTAAATAACGAAATATGAAGTTATTAGTGGAGAAATCCCGTCTGGATGACAGCAGACTGACGCTCCTAAATTATACGACAGGTCCGGACCACTCGTAAATTTTGTTCGTATCTGAGAAAAATCCTAGGATACGAAAACATTGTTGGATGCCACAAATGATCCTAAATCACTCGTACGCACAGTATAAGCACAAATCTGTGCGTACGAATGGTTCGTGCATGAGGGCCAATAACCCTAGGTTTCTGTTTAGTACTATTGCTAGACTAATTAAAAGTTTCATCTCTGTTGAACCATGTATCCCTACAACTATAAGTTGTGATGACTTCATGAGATACTTTATAAATAAAATTATTTCAATTACGAGGTTGACCGAGATGGTGTAGAGGCAGGGCAGCCGGCTCAGGACCGGAAGGTCCTGGGTTCGATCCCCGGTCACTACATACCTTGTTGTGTCCCTGGGCAAGACACTTAACCCTGAGTTGCTCCCGGTAGGACTGGCTGGCGCCTTGCATGGTAGCCTATCGCCACCAGTGTATGAATGTATGTATGAATGGGTGGATGGTTGGTACTGTGAAGTGCTTTGGGGCCCCTCAAAGGGGGCTGGAAAGTGTTATACAAGTAAGCTCCATTTACCATTTACCAATTACCATACCCTACCAATTTATTTATAGAGCACTTAAAACAGCAACAAGGCCAACCAAAGTGCTTTACAATAGAAACAAAAGCACAGTGGACAGGAAAACATAAAATAAAAATATAGATATAAATAGCAACAGAAACCAAAAACTAACTAAAATGGCCAACAATGTACAGTATAGTACATAGAGGATCAAAGAGAATTGCACCATGTTAAAGGCAAGATAATAGAAATGGGTTTTCAAACAAGACATAAATACTGTGAGTGTGGGAGCCTGCCTGACACAGTGGCAACTCATTCCACAGCCTTGGACCTGCAACTGAGAAAGCCGTCACCTCTGAGCTTATAACGAGTTTCTGGGACTAACAGAAGCATCTGGTCTGCTGACCTCAGAGAGCACGTGGGACATATGGCTTCAGAAGGTCAGTGAGATAGGGTGGAGTGGAACTGTTCAGAGATTTAAAAACATAAATGAGTATGTTCAACTGGATCCGAAAGTGAATGGGTAGCCAGTGCAGGGAGGCCAAAACTGGTGTGATGTGCTCTCGATGGCCTGTACCAGTTAGAAATCGAGCTGCAGCATTTTGGACCAGTTGTAGGTGTGCAATGGAGAACTGACTGATTCCAAACAGAAGTGAATTGCAGTAATCGAGCCTCAATGTTATGAAAGCATGGATTACTGTCTCAAGGTACTTTCTGGATAGTATGGGCTTCAGCTTAGACAGCCGCCTCAGCTGAAAAAAGCAGGATTTAACAATCATGTTTACATGACTGTTAAGTTTCAGGGAAGGGTCCATTATCACTCCCAGATTAGTGACCTTTTGTTTCTCTAGGGGTGCTAGAGAGAGAAGGTAAATGTCGTGGTTCGTGAATGAGCCATTGGGGTGGAACAACATGACTTCAGACTTCTTCTCATTGAAAGTTTGAAGCCATCCAATCATGAATGTCGGCCAGACAGTCAAGAAGAGGTTGAAGAGAGCGTGAGCCTCTGTGCCTCAGGGGGAAGTAAATTTGACAAACATCGGCATATAAATGAAAGGCTATATTGTGTTTGTGGAAAATAGCACCTAGTAGCAGCAAGTATAATGAAAAGAGAAGGGGACCGAGGATGGACCCCTGTGATACCCTCCACTGAAGCGCTGTAGATGCTGAACTGAAATTGTTGATATGACACAAAAGGTTCTGTCCGAGAGGCAGGACTCAAACCATTTGAGGGCTGACCCTGTGATGTCCACCCACTGTTCCAGCCTAGAAATTAGGATGTTGTGGTCAATGGTTTCAAAAGTGGATGTAAGGTCCAATAAGACAAGCAACACAAAATCACCTGCGTCTGTGGCTATGAAAATGTCATTAAAAACCTTCAGTAGAGCAGTTTCAGTGCTATGGAGAGATTTGAAGCAAGATTGGAACAACTCTAGGATGACGTGGTCGTCCAAGAAACATTTCAACTGAGACTCAACACTTTTTTCCAGTAGTTAAGAAGTTAATGGGAGTCTGGAGACAGGCCGGAAATTGGACACCACTGAAGGGTCAAGGTTAGGTTTTTTTCAGGAGAGGCTGGACAGCAACATGTTTAAAGGTTTTTGGGACCACACCTGAGGATAAACTGCTATTCACAATAGCGATAATAGAAGGACCCAGTGTAGGAAAAACCTCCTTTAGTAGTCGCGGGGGACCATATCAAAGGGGGGACCAGATGGCTTCATGTTGCACATGACCTGCTCCAGTGAAGACAGAGAGATGGGCTCAAAGTGGTCAAACACAGCTACACACTGAGATGGGATGGACGGGTCATGAGCTGGTGGAGAAATGAGTGCCCGGGTGTTTGCAACTTTTTCTAAAAAGAAATGGAGGAAGTTTTCACACAGTTCAGTTGAGGCTTCCAGAGGTGAAGGCTCACTGAGGTGTAGAACTGCGTTCAGGGTGGAAAAAAGAACTCAGGGGTTGTGGGAGTTGGAGACATTTATATAAGAAAATAATTTAGCTTTAGCTTTAACGGTTTTCTGATAGCGATGCCAACTCTCCCTTAACATTTGAAATGAAACCTGTAGCCTGTCCTTCCTCCACCTGCGTTCTTCTCTCTGACACTGCTGTCTAACGGGTCAAGTGACGTCATCCAACCAAGGCTCTGATCTAAGTTACGTTTTTCTGGTTTTAAGGGGAGGAACAAAGTCCAGAACATTTAAACAGATAGTTAAACTGAGAGGTTAGCTCCTCGGTGGAAGGAGACATTAGGAGCTGTTCGATCCTCTCAGAGTTAATAGCTTCATTAAAACGAGCAGTAGTGAAATGGTTAATAGCACGAGTGATACATGCAAGAGCGCACAGCTTAGCATTAGGACAAGGGGGGGTGAAGTCAAACAATACAGGCATATGATCTGACAAAACATTGTCACCAATTACCAGATTAGAAACAAAGACTTCACGTGTTAAAACGAGGTCCAGCGTGTGACCGTGTTCTTGGGTGGGACTGTTTACCTGCTGAGTTAAATTAAAAGAGTCCAGTAAATCTAGAAAGTCCTTCACTAAGGGCTTCTCCTGACAACAGACATGGATATTAAAGTCTCCAATAACCAAAAAGTGTGTGTATCTCGGTGATATGTCAGCCAAAAGGTCATAGAATTCACTTATGAAGTCCCTGGATCGAGGGGGATGGTAGATGATAGCACACATAACCAGAGGGGAGTGTCCGAGTTCAAAGACGCTCAGCTCAAAGCTGGAGCAGGAAACAGGGATGGCCAACTGTTTACAAGCAAAGTTTGGTTTAAAAACGGTTAATAATCCACCCGGTGCCAGCCTGATGGCCGCGGGGCATTAAAACACAGACAGTCCGGAGGTAATAATTCCACCAAGGTACTGGACTCACCATCTGATAAGCAAGATTCCGTGATTTGAAGAAAATCTTTTTGTTAAATCCTATTGTTAGGGTCGGCTTGGGTTTCCTGAGCTGTCCCTTAGTTATGCTGCTATAGGCTTAGATTGCTGCAGGACAAACCGACCACACTTTTTCACTCTGCTACACTTTATTTACTTTGCTCTACCTGTTTTGTATTTGTAATTTTTTTTCTATCCTGAACTTGTTTTTTTTTTTTTTGTCTTTCAGGTACACCTGGACCTATAGCTGGACCTACCATTCTGTGTTTGTTTGTCTCTCTTTTCT
The DNA here is from genome assembly GCA_038048925.1 of Garcialebias charrua. Classification (NCBI taxonomy): domain Eukaryota; kingdom Metazoa; phylum Chordata; class Actinopteri; order Cyprinodontiformes; family Rivulidae; genus Garcialebias; species Garcialebias charrua. Next base: position 41,318 of record JBBPBX010007301.1, on the reverse strand, counting down.
GTCCTCTCAATCAGCTGGTCAAAGCAGATGGCCGCTTGTCCTGAGCCTGGTTCTGCTGGAGGTTTCTTCCTTTTAAAAGGGAGTTTTTTCTTTCCACTGTTGCCACTGTGCTTGCTAAGGATGGGAGACTGCAGCGAAGCCAAGATTCAACTTGTCTGCTGGTTCCTTAGATAGAGAACTTTACCAATTGGCTTTTTTATGTATGTGAATGTTCCTGTAAAGTGCCCTGAGACAGTTTGTTGTGATTTGGCGCTATATAAATAAACTGAATTGAATTGAATTAATATTGTTTTACATTGTCCCTCTGATCCACACAGAGGGCTGTGGTAGCTCGGTGATTTGTGGTTGTGTCAGAAAGTGCACTGAACATAAAAACAATTGCCAAGAACTGGACTGAGTTCATTCCGTGTGGTGACCCCTGAAAAAAAAAGGGAGAAGCCGAAAGAAAGAAAAAAAGTATGATTACATATCAAGAAAGAGCACCGCAAATTTTAATTGAGAATGTTGATGTAGAAGAACAGAGTCAGAAAAAATAAACCTCATTGTGTCCTTGCAGATTTGAACAGTGGTGTGTGACAAAAGGGTGGCAACAAAGATTGAAGGACGGTTCACAAGACAGTTGTTTAAAACAGCAATGCTGTCTGATTATATCACATAGAAAAAAACAGAAGAAAAAACTGGAAATGACAAAGCTGAAGATAATGAGGTTCTTCTGGGAGTGGGACAGATGTATTGGAGAAGGATTGAGATCATTTGTAGTACAGCACAGATTGAACAACTGGGAAATAAAGTTAGAGAGGCCAGACTGAGATGGTTTGGACATGTCTAGAGAAGGGACAGTGGGTATACATATTGGTAGAAAGGTGTTAGAAACACAGCTACCAGGAAAAAGACGAAAAGAAAGAATATGTTATTGGATTTACAGCAAAAGTGTTTAACATTTCTGTGACATCTGTTTGATTAAGACAGGTGGAAATGCTACCAAACAAAGTGTTTTTCTTGCATAAATACATATTGTATAATGTACCTGTAACAAGTGTTTAGCTCCTGCTCTGAGACTTTCAGCAGAAAGAGGAGTATAAAACGATCGCACCTTCCTCTTGTTCAGCCAGTTTACCATGCTCTCTGTAGCATCATGGGGCCTTGTTGTCCTGTCTTGTTCCTACAAAAGTCCAGAATTTAACCAGCTCTTTAAAGATTAATAAAACAAGTAAGGATGACCTTCTGTCATAAAGTTATGGACCAAATAAAGGTTGCTTGTTTTCTTTCTAAACATATTATGGTTGAAACTCATACCAATATGATGTCTCCACAGATCATGAGGCTGATATGTTTAGTGAAGGAGCCAACAAAGTCCACCAAAGCAGGTCGCTGGTTTGGGGGTCCAGTCAGGACAAGGCATTGCGGCCTGAATTAAAACACAAGTCAGCAATTAGTAATAAACAAACTATAGTTCATTATTGTTAACATAAGTTTTAAAAAAAAGCCAAATTCACAAATGAATTATCCAGTTGGTTTGAAAACCGTTTGTTGGCAGTCATTGGTTTGCCAACAATATATTTAAAATTTACTTCAAGACATTCTGTTTTGAATGTAACTAACATCTGTAGTGGACTAACCTAAAATTCTTGACGTGATCCTCCACACCCGTCAAAGAGACAGAATAGGACAGAGCCATGTTGTATGTTCCTGCTTGCACTGATGAACCCCAGTTTATTTCTGTCACATGAGACAAATGTTTAGGATGGAAGAATGCAGTAAATTAAAACACAAACATTGTTGCAGTCTTATTTAAAACTTTCTTCTATAGTCAAAATCCCCCTACTTTAATGCTAATAAAGTCCGATGCATCTTATAACCACGTTTTCACATAAAGATTCACTTTTTCTTCCTAATATTATTTTCTTAGGTCAGGTTCACACGGTGTGATTTTCTGACATCACAGACAACTTCTTTAGAATCATTTTTAAAACAGTTGTTTAAAAAAAGAGGGGTCATGAGCTTGGATCAGCAATGTGTAGCTTTCAGTTGTGAGATTGAATTCAAATTCAAATTTAAAAATACTTTATCAATCCTATAAGGAAACTAAATAAATAGAAATTAACCTCTACCGACAGTTTAAAAAAAAATCCAAAGCATTTGCTTATATTCTTTTCATACATTTTTTCCATGCACAGTTGAGTACAATGCTTGGACTCAAACCTGCGGATCTCGCATGGTAGCCCGACATGCTTTTGCTGAGCTATCCAGTCAGACAAATCAGTGGTCTGTGTGTTTTTGGTGTGACTGACATCCAATTTAGCATTTTTTAAATGAACAAATACAACCTATAACACAAATCAAGAAGTGTCAGAATTTTTTTGTGGAAAATTGTCTTGTGTGATTTTTGTCACTGTCAATGTCAATTTTATTTATAAAGCACATAAAAACAACCGAAGTTGACCAAAGTGCTTTACAGTTAAAAAATAAAAATAAAAAACAACAGAGTAAAATGCATCTAGTGCCACTAAACATAATACAGCTATCAGTAAATACACAAAAACAATAAAATCTGCTCAAAAATTTGATCTCAGATTCTGCGAGGATCAAATGCCAAGTAAAAGAGATGAGTCTTAAGTGAAGATTTAAAAGTGTCAACAGTCTGAGCGGTCTTTACATTCTCAGGTAAACTGTTCCACAGTTTTGGAGCAGCAACCGCAAAAGCCCGATCACCTCTAGATTTCATTTTGGATCTGGGGACATCTAAGAGAAACTGGTTGGTAGACCGTGCTCTTACAGGAGTGTAGATGTTAATAAGATAACATTATTATGACGGGGTAAATATTTTTACATTGACCAATCTTTTGCCTAGCTCTAAGCTCATCCACAGCTATCTATTTCTGTTCCATTTCCTCCTTTTTCCTCCCATTTTTTTTAGTAAACCTGAATCTGATAATCAAGAGCATTACCATTGCTTAACTTCATTATAATGTTGGAATGATATTTATGTTAGATTTATGACGTATGCGATATCCCACACTGTGAGCTTGGGATGTGATCCTGTGGGTCAAGCTTCTCTGACTGGATACAATTTTGAATGAGCTAAAAGTAACACTCAGAGGAGGAGTGGATCTTTTCCATATTGTGGGTCATACACTAAGTTGTGGGTCGGATAAGAAAAAGCCCACCCCCACTGAAACTCAGAACACTCTCTTGCCCTTTATCCACAGGGCCTGTTCACGCTCGTTCGGTCTCCTTCGTAACTAGTTAACAACTGCGAAAAGGCCCTGTGGATAAAGGGCAAGAGACATATCCTGAAAGAATGAGCTTTGGCAGAAGATGTCTGTCCTGAGGAAGACATCAACTCTCAACAGGAAGTTCACCACCAAAAGCTACTTTCTTCTGGCATCCACCTGGGTAACTGAAGCTACGATTCTCTGGTAAGAGATACAATTTCCTTCCCTCCAGCTTGGTTTTAGACATTTTTATTTAGTTAATACATCTCAAGATAAAATTTACCAACTTTTTAAGCTTGGTTCCAAATTTAAATAAAAACTATCCTCAAAGCTATAAAGGTATTTTAAATCATTCATTTTCTTTGCAACATTCCTGGTTATTCATTCACATTCCTCATTGTATTTAAAACTCACATTGTCAATAAATGTTACATTCACTGGTGATTTTAACAAAAAAAGTTTTGTGTGTTCAATTCATGTGGGAATTCCAGCAGGGGTTCTGGAGAGGAGGGTCCGTCGGATAGTCGAACCTCGGATTCAGGAGGAGCAGTGTGGTTTTCGTCCTGGTCGTGGAACACTAGACCAGCTCTACACCCTCAAGGTCCTGGAGGGTGCGTGGGAGTTTGCCCAACCAGTTTACATGTGCTTTGTGGACTTGGAAAAGGCATTCGACCGCGTCCCTCGGGGGGTTCTGTGGGGGGTACTCCGGGAGTATGGGGTACCAGGCCCTTTGATATGGGCTGTTAGGTCCCTGTACGACCGGTGTCAGAGCTTGGTCCGCATCGCTGGCAGTAAGTCGGGCTCGTTTCCTGTGAGAGTTGGACTCCGCCAAGGTTGCCCTTTGTCACCGATTCTGTTCATAACTTTTATGGACAGAATTTCTAGGCGCAGCCAAGGTGTTGAGAGGATCCGTTTTGGTGGCCTTAGAATCTCTTCTCTGTTTTTTGCAGATGATGTGGTCCTATTGGCTTCATCAGTTCGTGATCTACAGCTTTCGCTGGAGCGGTTTGCAGCTGAATGTGATGCGGCCGGGATGAGGATCAGTTCCTCCAAATCCGAGGCCATGGTCTTGAGCCGGAAAAGGGTAGCATGCCTTCTCCAGGTCGGGGAGGAGGTCCTGCCCCAAGTGGAGGAGTTTAAGTATCTCGGGGTCTTGTTCACGAATGAGGGAAAACTGGAGCGTGAGATCGATAGGCGGATAGGTGCAGCGTCCGCAGTGAAGCGGGCGCTGTACCGGTCTGTCGTGGTGAAGAGAGAGCTGAGTCAAAAGGCAAAGCTCTCAATTTACCGATCGATCTACGTTCCTACCCTCATCTATGGTCATGAGCTCTGGGTTATGACCGAAAGAACGAGATCTCGGATACAAGCGGCTGAAATGAGTTTTCTCCGCAGGGTGTCTGGACTCTCCCTTAGAGATAGGGTGAGAAGCTCAGTCATCCGGGAGGGACTCGGAGTAGAGCCGCTGCTTCTCCACATCGAGAGGAGCCAGTTGAGGTGGCTCGGGCATCTGGTTAGGATGCCTCCTGGACGCCTCCCTGGTGAGGTGTTCCGGGCATGTCCCACCGGGAGGAGACCCAGAGGAAGACCCAGGACACGCTGGAGGGACTATGTTTCTCGGCTGGCCTGGGAACGCCTTGGGATTCCCCCAGAGGAGCTGCTCCAAGTGGCTGGGGAGAGGGAAGTCTGGGCCTCCCTACTTAGGCTGCTACCCCCACGACCTGACCCCGGATAAGCGGAAGAAAATGGGTGGATGGATGGAATTCCAGCATGAATGAACTTGTGTTTTGATCAAGCAATTGGTCCAATCTCTTTATTTCTTGACCTCTTCTCCTATATCTTTACACTTCAATGCACAGCATGGGCTCTGGAACCAATCTCCTTGAGAAGGGCTGGACCTAATTCCACTCTGGAGTTGTCCATGGTGAGAGGTGCCAAGCTGGTATGGGTCTACTCATAACTCCCACCAACTTGCTGCCTATGTGTTGGAGTTTTCCTCCGTAGATGAGAGGGCAGCTTTCCTGCGCCTTTGGGTAGGGGGATGGTCTCAGACAGTTGTTTGGGCCTACGCGCCAAATGTCATTTCAGAGTATCTAGCATTCTTGGAGTCTTTGGTGGGGGTGCTGGAAGGTGCACAAGCTGGGGACTCCTTTATTTTGCTAGGGGACTTTAATGCCCATGTGGGTAACAACAGTGGGATGTGGAGGGGCATGATTGGGAGGCCTCTCTGATCTGAACTCTATCTATGTTCTTTTGTTAAACTTCAGTGCTAGTCAGTTTGTCCATCACAAACACCATATTTGAACATAAGGGTGTTCATGAGTGCACTTGGCACTAGGATGCCCTAGGTCATAGATCAATGATTAACTTTGTAGTTGCGTCATCTGATTTGTGGCCATTTGTTTTGGACACTCAAATGAAGAGAGGAGCTGAGCTGGATCAGATGGCAGGGAAATATGCTGGACAGATCAGGTAGACCCAAATGTGTATTGAGGGTTTGCTGGGAATGCCTGACAGAAGAACCTGTCATAAAAAATTCAACTCACACTTCTGGGAGAGTTTAAGTACATCCCAACTGAGGTGGGGGACATAGAGTCCGAGTGGGCCATGTTCCACACCTCAGTCATTGAAATGGCTGCCTTGAGCTGTGATCACAAAGTTGTTGGTGCTTCTTGTGGTGGCCATCCATAAACAACACCACAGTGGAATTATAGGGACATCACTCTCCTTAGCCTCCCTAGTAAGGTCTATCCAGGGGTACTGGAGAAGTGAGTCCAATCACTGGTCGAACCTCAGATCCAGGAGGAACACTTCAGGTTCTGTCCTGGCCGTGGAACACTGGACCAGCTCTTTACCCCTACTGGAGTCCCCAAAGGGTCATGGGAGTTTGCTCATCCAGTCTACATGTGTTTTGTAGACTTGGAGAAGGTGTTTGACAATGTTCCTCAGGGTACAATGTGGAGGGTACTCTGCAAGTATAGGATTGGGGGCCCATTGCTATGGGCTGTTTGATCCCTATAAAAATGCAGGAGCTTGGTTCACATTGTCAGTAGTGAGTTGGACACCTTCAAGGTGGGAGTTGGTCTCCACCAGGGCTGCCTGTTGTCACTGATTCTGTTAATAACTTTTATGGACAGATTTTCTTGGTGCAGCCAACGGGCAGAGGGAATCTGATTTGGTGGTCTCACGATTCCATCTATGCTATTTGCAGATGATTTTGGATTTATGATTTAGATTTTTGGATTTATGATAGCACGGACTCTGCTTTTTGGCATCAGCGGGGCTCTGTTTTATTGAGTATTATAGAAAACACCGGCAACAGTTTCTGCCATGATAAAGCTTCAGAGTCAGTGTGAAGGTTTGATCCGTGCCGTGAGCTCACAAAATCAGTTGATTTATGAGCTAAAACGTACGGTGGAGGCGATTTATGAGAATTACAGGCCACCTGCGGCTTCTGGGAATTGTCAGTGTGGTGGGTTCAACCTTGTGGGAGACTCATAACATGGATCAGTGGAACGGATTGCCACAATTAGGCCATTTTGAAAACAGAACGCCCTGATGGACTCGAGGCTGAAGAAAAAAATCTGTCTGCCTGTAGAAAAACAACAATCAAGCTTATCTGACTCTCCATCGGCCTCAGAGATGGGCCGACTATCAAATTTCTCCTGGGTCATGTGTAACCAAGGACAATAAGCTTCATCTATCATTTTATGTAATACCACTATCTACCCTCATGGTTCTCCCCTTTTTCCTACCTAAGATTATTATTCTGAAAAGGATAAGAAAGGCCACGTTTATTGTAGCTGCAGCTTCGTGCACTCCACCTTATCTTTAGGACAACTGCATGTACATGTTTTTGCTGTACCTCGGTGCAATGTTAATAAAGCTTATTCTGATTCGGATGATGTGGTCCTGTTGGTGTCATTGTGCTATGATTGTCAGCTCTCATTGAAGCAATTTGCAATTGAGTGTGACGCAACTGAGATGAGAGTCAGCACCTCCAAATCTAAGGCCATGGTCCTCAGTCAGAAAAGGGTGGATTGCTCTCTTCGGGTTGAGGGTGAGGCACTGCCTCAAGAGGAGGAGTTCAAATATCTTGGGGTTTTGTTCATGAGTTTGGGATGAATGGAGCGTGAGGTTGACAGATGGATTGGTGACACTTCTGCAGTATTGCAGACTCTGTACAGGTAAGTTGTGGTGAAGAGGGAGCTAAGCTGAAAGGATAAGCTCTCTGTTTACCAGTCAGTCTGCATTCCTACCCTCACATAGGACCACAAACTCTGGGTAGTGACTGAAAGAATGAGATTGCAGATACAGGAGGTTGAAATGAGTTTCCTCCATAGGGTAGCTGGACTCTCCCTTAAAGATAGGGTGAGAACCTCAATTATCTGAGAGAAACTAGATGCAGAACCTCTGCTCCTCCACATTGAGAGTAGCTAGTTGAGGTGGTTCGGGCATCTGGTAAGGATGCTTCCTGGGCACCTCCCTAGGGAGGTGCTTCGGGCATGTCCGACTGGGAGGAGACCCCAGGGATGTTGCAGGACACGCTGGAGAGACTATGTCTCTTGGTTGGCCTGGGAACACCTTGGAATCCTCCCAGTAGAGCTGGAAGAGGTGGCTGTGGAACGTGATGGGCCTGGGCTTCCCTGCTTGAGCTGCTGCTCCCGCGATCTGACTTTGGAACAAGCGGAAGATAATGGATAGATAGATGGAAGGCACAGCTATACTGTACAGGTAAATGTAGCAAAAAAGGATGGATGAATATAGTTGGATTGGAAATTAATTTACCTTTTGTTGTACATTAAAAACAAAATGACTGAACAAAAAAATTTGAGAGATATTTTGAACCCAGTTAACCAATAATTGGCACTGAATGTGGGAGTAACAGACACTATTCACTAAAAGTTTTGATTGTTTCAATTGTGACTGTTGCATACTCACTGGGTTTGTTGTAGTTAACATATCCAAAAAGGAAGAAGATGATACAGAAGGTGATGAGAGCAGCCCACCAACTGAACAGAAACATCAGAACCACAGAGGTCACTGCCCCAAAAAGAGCTGTCCATTTGCTGTAGTAGCGAAAAGACGGCCTCCATCCTAAAAGGAAAATTGAAAGACAGATGTCAATGAATTTGAGAAACACAATAACTCTGTTTAAAGTACACACTTAACCATAATCGCAGAAGGTAGGGGCAGTTCTTTGTGGTGACTGAAGCATATTGCTAAAGTGACTACAGTATACACAAGCAGCAGCAAAAAAAAAAAAAAAAAAACTTGTGTTTTATAAGCAAAGATGCTAACCAAAACTAAATATATAAACACGTACACATTTTAGGGAGGTCTGAAATAATATAATAGTCATACCCAATGAATTATGTTCTAAGTGTAAGTGTACAGTAAGTGTAAATGTAAGTAAGTGTGTTCATTTGTACTCATCTGCTCACACAGACTCATGTTTGTGCTGCTGTTCAGCATATTGTTTTAGTACTACAGTACTAGTGTTTAGCGTATTTTTAGATAATGTTTTTCTTAGTTCATATCTTAGATCTTATTACTGTTTTTATTTTACATTTTATACTTTTGTTGGATGTAACTGGGACCCTATGTACACAATTTTGTTCCACCTCATGTACCACATGTGGTGAGAATGACAGTAAAGAACATTGAATCCTTGAAGTATCAGATTATAGCATTTGATTAGTACATTAATACTGCTAAACTTGACCACAGCCTGTTTAAAATGTGGTCTTCCCGCTTGCCTGGACTTAACTGTTTTTGATATGTTTTGTTTAATAGACACTGAAGATTTTTGCTGTACAGATAATAATAATATATTTTTTTAAACAAGTAATAGAGTAAGTAACTTACCGGGGGAATTTGTAATAGAAGCATGAAAGCAACTGAAGTTTATAAGGCAATAGGAGCACAAGAAGAAGTTAGAGATTAGTGCTGCAATGGTGTTCAGCTCCGCTGTGATGAGAAACATTATAGCAAAGAAAGAAACAGATATAAATACACAATGTGTACATAAATTCAGAACTTAAAGTGAATCCATGAAAGTGCTTTACATTTTTAAAAACTGGAAAAACAAAATGTTTTAGCAAAGATGAAGTTGGATGTACCAATGAGAATGAAGGCCACTGCAATGAGGTAGCAGAGAATATATGCTCTGAGGGGCTCATCATTTTTTCCATAATCTTTTGCGAAGAATATAATGTATGGGTATATTTTGTCCTTACACAGCCACTGAAAAACAGACAAAAGATAATCATCAATTAGATACAATTGTACACATTAAAGCAATTAACTTATCTAAACCAGCCATTAGGGATCACAAGCCAGTGTTTCTTGTTCCAGTCCACACCCAGATAAATGGTGACCATAGAGTCAGGATATCTAGTGTAAACAACATTTGCCAAAACAAAACTACCGGCTCGGTCAAGGTCCAGATTAACAAAAATCACCATCGGGTTTGTTGACAATCAGGTTGCCGGGAGATATTTTGATATTGTGAAAGACCACAAGGAGGGACAAATGTCAGGGGACTAAGGGAGAAGAGGAGTATGAAAAGTGCAGGACTGAGGAAACAACTACAAATGTTGGGACAATGACAGGCAAAGGTAGAACTGGCTGACATTTTGCAGAGGAAAAAAGGTAGATATATCATATGTGCACAAGACCAAGTGGAAGGGCAGGAACATTAGATTTTGGAGCTGGGTTCTAGCTGTTGTATCATGGTGTGAATAGGAATAGAAATGGAGTGGGGTGGTGGTGGTGGGGGGTGTCTTGAAGGAGGAGTTTGGAAAGGATCTATTAGAGGTTAAAAAAAGAAGTCTGATAGGGTGATGTGTCTGAAGGTACAAGTAAAAGGCATGATGTTGTATGTTTTCAAAGGTTATGCTCCACAAGTTAATTGTGAGGTAGAAGAGAGAGAGAATATATGAAAGGATAGTATTCTCAGGATGAAATGAGCAGTGGTCAGAGCTGATCTGAATGGACGGGCAGGTTTGGTGTACAGAAAAGGAACCAGAAAGGCCAGAGTGTGCTGGATTTTACCAAGAGGATAGAAATGGCTATAGCCCCTTACTTTCAAATAAGAAACATAGAGTGAATTGTAAAAGTGGAGACAGGTAGACTACATTCTGTGTAGAAGAGGTGACTTGGGGAAGAATGGGGACTGTAAAGTTGTGGCAGGGGAGAGCATGGCCAGACAGTATTGGATAGTAGTGTGTAGGATGACTGTGATGAACGAGTGAATTCAAAGTATCAAAGATGAAAACTAAGGAAGGAAGAATGTTGTGGAGTAAAAAAAAAACTTTTATAGGCTCTTGGTGGTAAGAAAACATTCCAGAGGACTAGGCTACAACAGCAGTAGTGATTAGACAGATGGGTAAAACTTGATATGTCATCTGGACAAACAAAGATAAAGACACCTGGGCTGGAATAGTGAAGCAAAGGAAGTTATCCTGAGAGAAATGTTAGTCAGAAAGAAATGGGACAGTGAAGAGAATGAAGAGGTTAAACAGGAATTTACAGAGGTGCAATGTAAAGCAAAAAGGGAAGTAGCAAAGTCAAAACAGGTTGTGCATATGCTGGACACTAAGGCCCTGTTTACATGATGCTAACTTTAGTGAAACTGTAGCTTTTCCAATGTGATTCATCCATGTGCACATGACAACAAGCCTTGTTAATTTTTGTAACAGAAACATCTTGAATAAGGTCTCCGAGTGTAGGTGTTTGGGAAACCCACTGCAGTGGTGTGAAACTGCATGTGCGGCAGCAGTCAGTACTTTTTCTGGGCGTGCATAAGTACCGGTAGATGAACAACAGCAACAATAGCAGAAAGTAAAGTTTGTTTGTGCTCCTTCCCTTATCAACATGTTATAGCAACTTAAAATTATTCCTTGTCCAGTCAAACTATCTTGTATTCCCCATTTTAGTTGTAACAGTGTATATGCTCAAGATTGTATGCATGTCGTCTTGAAAGTAGTGCCAGATATGATAATTACTATTTTGATGAAAGTCAAGGTACCCTCCTTTCTGTGAACACATTTGCCAATCAAATCACACAACTAATCTTACGACCTCACCCCTCCGAGAATGTATACAGCACATTAGATAATTTGGCCAAAATAAAATTTCAAAGTGACAATATGACAGTTCATCATTTGCAATCTGGCAACCCTTCCTGGCATGGAAACTACCACTGATTCAATGAGCAAAGCAATATTCATGTTAACATGTTTGTTTTTTCGTCATTGATTCGCAACAACAAACATTGGGGACAAAAAAAAAAACACACCGACATTTCCAGATATTGTTCTAAGGAGGAAGAAAAGGATTTGTATAGATTGGCGAGATAGGGAAAATATACTGGAAAGTATGTGCCTTAGGTTAAACTGGTTGTAGATAGAAATATTTAAGTTTCCTCCCACAGACCAAAAACATGCATGTTAGTCTGATTGGTAACTCAAAACTGTCCCTAGGTGTGAGTGAGAAAGTGAATGGTTGTTTTGCCCTGTATTGTATTGAAGACTGGTCCAGGGTGTCCCCTGCCTCTCACAGAATGATGGCTGGGCATGGGCACCAGTAACCCGATGACCCGAAAAGGAGGAAGCGGTTAACGGATGAAGTTCAGAAAGCATGGAAATGTGGAAGTATGTAAACAAAAGAAGAGGAGTAAAAGACTAGTGCATGTGTGTGAATGAGACAGAGGCAGGTGAGGTTACAGAGGTGACAAAGAAGCAGGACTTAAGCCTCCAGTATACTCCTGTGTACGTCAGGCTGCAGAGATCTGCGCATACTGGATTAGAGTGTCCACGTAAAGCTCAATTTTTACGACCGTGTACACATACTCTGTGTTACACAATAAACTGCCCGGAGACAGATTGTTTTGCATGCAACACCAATGTATTAAATTCCCCTTCTTCGTCCCTGATCTGGCCTTTTCTTTCTTTTTCTTTTTTCTTTTTGTTGCCAAAAGGCAAGTGATCTCTTCCTCCCCCATTGATGCCATGACTGTAATGGTGAGAAATGAATGAATTAGACATGAGCAAATTAAAATCAGGTCCAACGTGGCTGGGGGAGGGTCTGGAGATTTCCTGGTTGGCCGCTCCGATGTGTGGGCTGCAAGGCCAGCGTTCCCTGTTTATTTTTTTTAGAACTTTTTATTAACATGTAAACACAGAACACTGCTGCGGCTGAGGCTGCCAGCTCTCTTTTTTTTTCTCTCGACCTGTCAATCAATTCAGTAGGCGTGTCAGCAAATAACCAATCGTGACCTCAATTTGTCCAGAAGGCAAACACCCCTTGTCTGCAGAAATGCTCTGCAGCCGCTCAGGGTGGACGCTCGAGCATGAAGTCTCAACCCTCTGCAGACAGTGCGCACAGTTTTTGCGCAGCTGACAGGACGCACAAGTATACTGGAGCCATTAGAGTAGTTCGCAATGCAGAAAAACTTGGTAAAAAGATGAAGAATGGAGTCCAAAAAGGATGGAGTGGATGACAAAAAGTTTCTGGATTGATTTATGATGGAAAAAGGCGGCAGCAAAGTTCAAAGGAAAAATTTGCAAGAGAGTAGTGAGACCAGCTATGTTGTATGATGTGGAGACAGGGGCATTGGCAAAAAGACAGGAGAGAGAACTGGAAGTGACAGAACTAAGATTTTCAGATTATTCTTGAAAGTAAAGGATGGATAAGATTAGGAATGAGACTGTCAGAGGTACAGCAGGTGATGAACTGTAAGATAAAGTTAGAGGCCAGACTGAGATGGTTTGACATGTGCAGAAGAGGAACAGTGGGTGTATTGGTAGAAGGATGTTATAAATGCAGCTGCCAGGAAAAGGATCTAAATGATGTCCGAAGAGGAGATGCAGTAAGAAAGAACATGGAGGTAGCTGAAGGATGAAGGATACAGAGGACAGAGTGGGATCGAGGAGAATTACTTCCTGTGGCAACCCTTGAAAAGTGAATAGCCAAAAGAAGAGTAACAAAAAGTATTGTTTATCTATTTGACAGAATATAAGAAAAACAAGCATTATTTATTTTAATCAGCAGGACCCTCGAAAGCCAAAAATACATAATATCATTGAAAACCTACAGAAATTTGCAAATGTGTTAACTATGACAAAAGCCAATAAATATGCAGTATACAATAGTCATGACAGCTACATTTTGAAACTTTTGTTTTAGCACGAAAACCACATTTATTTTAAAGCTCTACTTAATATGAAACAGGCTGTTACAATGGTCTGTTACCTGAAAACCTTTTGGTGTGGAGACTAGGAATCCAAGTGTAGTGGACAAGCTGGCTGCAAAGACTCCAGCTGTGATGAGGTAGTAGAAACCAGAAACCTGACCCAGTACCTGTTGGAACATTTATTATGTAGACTTTACCAAATTCTACTGAAGTTAAAGTATAGATGAAACATAATAGTTACAACAAATTTATGATCAAACAATAACAGCGTTTATGAAAACTCAAAATGATGATCTTGCAAAATGACAGTTGAAAGACAATGGATTCTTACTTTCGCACTGTTGGCTATCCCATATTTACAGGACTGGGACTGGATGCAGTTTGTAAAGTTCCATCCCATACTACATGCCAGTCCCACACAACCATCAGTGTTGTTTCCAGTCAGGATGTCACTTGTATTACCAGAAGCATCTCGTACTACACATGATCCTGGAAGAAAATGAAGAATAAGCAGAGGAAACAAGCAACTATCACAGTCGGTGTAGGCTTGAGACCCCGGATGCAGGCAGACATGAGGAACTTGATTATTGATTATACTTAAACCTATTAATTAAATATAAAAACAAAAAGGCTGATGAGGCAGCAACAAACTTCCCAACATTTCTGGAGGGTAAATACAAGGAGGAACAATGAAACACATGCAGGAACGAGACATCTGACGACAGTACAGAACAATGAGCCGAAATGGAATGGTGATCAGGAGTGGTTTAAGTAGAACTGAGGGAGAGTGGAAAATTAAAGTACCTGGGATGATTAATTACAAACGGGTGTGAGTTATAAGTGGCTGGAGGGGTTGACTGAAGGGAGAGTGAAGATTAGCACGGAAACACAGGGATAGAAAACAGAATATAAATAAAAAGGAATTCAGAAACAAACAAAAAACCCTCAAGGAACAGAAAAAGTACAGATATAATAGCAGCTTGATTATCTCATCTGTATTTATCACAAAATGATTGTTATGATATTTTTAAGTGTTTTTTTTTAATACAGCGTTACCTCTAATCTGAGTTTTTAGGAAAAAAAAACTATTACTTTCTAATGATTTATTTGTGTGAGGCCAAGATCAAAGCAAACTTCTACTGTCTTCAAACTAAATGACGAAAAAAAAAAAAAATACATTTTAACATTTTTTTTGTTAAAACTTTACTTAATCATGATTTTCACATTTCAGTTATTTTACCAAAAATATTTGGATTTTCTTGCACGAAGAATCCCCGGCTGCGCTAGAAGTGGTACAAATAGGGCCTGCTTTTTGTGTTTGCAAATAATCACAGCCTATTGTGGTGTTACTAAAATAATGTTTGCATAAGCTGCTATGAAATATTTGATATTGATTTGATACAGCAGAAATCAATGTCATTCTTGGCCCTGCTAATCAACACTTAGATCTACCAGTAATCAGAAATATGGTACATTTTGGTACATTTCTACTACGTTACATTTCTTCTATCTTGGATAATTTAAGAAGCAAAGACATACCATATTGTCTGCTTATAACTTTTCCACATAATCCCACTTTAAATGAGCTAATCAAAATTAAGGTCTATGCTCTTTAGTTTGTCTTACTCTTGCTTACTTGCATTTGAGACCAGCTTGAGACAGGTAATTCTATATTACTTAAGCATTTAACTTTTCCACCTACACCAAGAACATATTTAATTTGTGGATAGATTTCATAGTTTTTCTTCTCTCTCTGTATTCAGAGAATACATACCAACAGTTACTGCTACCCCCAGGTAGCTGAGTGTTGTCCAGAAAATGGCCATCAGGGTGCCTTTGGGTATAGCAGTACCAGGGTCCTAAAAAGGAAAGAATGGTATACAGGTCAGTTTTACAACATTAATAAAACTGAATTGCGTGAGTTTTACTGTTATTTGATGAATTTCATACTTTAAGATCTCCAGATATGTTGGCTCCAGATAGAATACCGATAGGAGCAGGAAAGAAAATGGCAAACATTTGGAAAAAACTTCCTTGAGAGCCTCTCCAGTTTGGTATTAGGTTTTCCACAAATATATCACCTGCAGAGGAGGCCAAAAGGGAATTGACATATCATGAAGAAAACAAATTTATTTAGAATAAGCTGGTCAGCCAAAACATTTATAAGCATTGTGATTGATTTTTATTTATTTATATCTTTGGCAAAACACACGTTTCTTTTTCCTATACCAACATTGGTGGGCACAGCTAACCAGAAAGTTATCTTTGCTAACCCATATTCCGCTAACTAAAAAAATTGCTTTGCTAATGCTAAACCGCTAAGCAAATTAAAACATTGGTAAGCTAACACTAAACCGCTAAGATGGCTGTCTCTATCGCATGTCTTAGTCTCCTTCCAGTTTAAGCTTTATCGACCAATCACGTCTTGTCATGTGTACACATAGTCAGCTAATAATGTGTCTTAAGCTTGCCGTGGCTGTATTGACCAATCACGTCTTGTCACATATACATGTAGGAAGTCAATATTGTGCTTAACGGACTCTTCGAGACACATTCAAAACATACAGGAACGAGTTTGCAATTTTTTTAGCAGATTTAAAGTCATGAAACTTTTTCACAATATTCAATATTTTGAGACAATGTTTTGGGTTTTCATTATATGTAAAGAATAGTCATCAACATTACAAGAAATAATAGCTTGCAATATTTCACTCGATGTGAAACAAATCAGTTTCACTTTCTGAAGCGAGTGGCTAAAATATTAAACTTTTTCACACATATTCTTTTTTTTAGATGCATCTATGCATGGTTAGGTTTAAAGAAATAACACTCAAAACAGAAGCCAAAGATGTAATCTCAAACATTAAACCTCTGAATGTGACACTTGGGTTTGTGGGCAGATGTTGGAAGACTAGATTGGTTCAATCTCAATCCCACATTTTTCAATTTTACTTCATATGTAAGGATGCAAGAGTATTTTTAAAGCTAACAATTTTAAGTTTTATTGTTGTGTTCTTTTTTGTCAGCATATTCCACATGAAGCCAACAAAGCAGCTGACTGACTCCATATTATCATGCTGCTCGTTACTCATCACTGGTTATTTGTTGAGCAATTACACGTGTATATAATTCACTTTAAAGTAAAACTTAAGGCATACAGACTTTTTGGTATAATAAAACAATCAAATGTTTTAAATGTTAAGTCAAAAGTAGAACTTTACCTCTGTATCCAAAGACGCCAACAGCTTGTTTATCAGTATTCGGAGGGATTAGTGTACCCACAAAGTAGTTTGCAAAGGAGATCAAAAGAACAAGAAAGAACAAAATCTGGGTCTGAAACAGAAACAAATACAAACGTAATAAAATATTTGTCAGGAATACAAAATAAGGCATAACTGAAATAATTGGTACAATGCATAATAC
>JBBPBX010007300.1:0-13699 GCA_038048925.1 Garcialebias charrua | reverse complement strand
TATATATATATAGTATATATATATATATATATATATTATATTATATATATATATATATATATATATATATATATATATATATATATATATATATATATATATATATATATATAAAATCACTCTTACAGTATGTCAGAACACAACCTGTCCCTGCAATCTGTTACAAGAGCCATCAGCCAAGCCAATTAGATTGGAATGTTTGCCATTCATTCGCAAACAATAGACACAAGTCCCCCAGCATATCCCCCCCAAATGCATCCTCCTACTACAAAAGCCATCGCTTTTACTTGCAGAAGGAAAAAGTCTCCAGGCATGCTTACTCAAGGATTACACATTCCTAAAAAAAAGAGCCATTTGGCTAGGCTCTGGTAAAGATGGTACTGATTTAAATATCAGAGTCAGAGTCAGAGTCAGAGTCAGAGAGTCAGAGTCAGAGTCAGAGTCAGAGAGAATTTATTGTCATTTGCACCGCATGTAGTACATGTGTTGAAAACGAGATTATGTACACAGGGTCCCAGTTACATCCAACAACAAATGCAAGAGAAATACAATAATAACATCTAGGATTAACTAAGAGAGACATCACATCAGCTAGTAATACACTAAGCCCTAATGTAGTAGAAAAACATCATTATAAACAGCAGCACGAACATGAGCAGATGGTCACAGTATAAACAGCAGCACGAACATGAGCAGATGGTCACAGATGAACGCAGCAACAAGAAACAGATCAGTATCAGTATGATGTGACATTTTGCAGTGTTTATTCTTATTATTTATTTATTCATGAGTCTGACAGCCTCAGGGTAGAAGCTGTTCCTCAGTCTAGTGGTTCTACATTTGATGCTCCTCAACCTCCGTCCCGAGGGGAGTGGTGCAAAGAGTGAGTGTGCTGGGTGAGTGAGGTCTTTCATGATGCAGGTGGCTCTTTTTCTGCATCTGGAGGTGTAAATGTCTGTGATGGTGGGGAGACTGACTCCCACAGACTTCTGTGCAGCCTTCACCACTCTCTGTAGAGCTTTCCTCTCTGCAACTGTGCAGCCTCCATGCCACACGTTGATGCTGGAGCACAGGACGCTCTCCACTGCACACCTGTAGAACGAGGTGAGGACTGGCTTCTCAGACCAGCTCGTCTCAGCCGTCTGAGGAAGTAGAGTCTCTGATGACCTTTCTTGATCAGGCTGGTGGTGTTGTTGCTCCAGCTGAGGTTATCATTCAAGTGTACACCCAAGTATTTGTAGCTGGAGACCACTTCCACTGCAGATCCACCTATTTTCAGTGGGGTGTGGGTGTGTTTGTTCCTTCTGAAGTCCACAATCATCTCCTTTGTCTTCTTCACATTCATGTGAAGATTATTCTCTTTGCACCAGCTCTCCAGGTGTTCCACCTCCTGTCTGTAGCTGGACTCATCATTGTTTGTGATGCATCCCACCACCGCTGTATCATCTGCAAACTTAACAATATGACAGCCTGGAAGTGTGGCTGTACAATCATATGTGAGCAGAGTGAACAGAAGGAGGCTCAGCACACATCCCTGAGGAGAGCCAGTGCTGAGGGTTATGGTGGAGGAGGAGAAGTTGTGGATCTTCACGGACTGTGGTCTGTCTGTTAAGAAGTCTAGTATCCAGTTACAAATAGAGGGGCTTAGTCCAAGTGTAGATAGTTTGTCTATCAGAGTTTGGGGGATCATGGTGTTGAAGGCAGATGTGAAGTCCACAAAGAGCAGACGCACGTATGAGTCTTTCTGATCCAGGTGGGTGAGAGCAGTGTGGACCACGGAAGAAATGGCGTCCTCTGTTGATCGGTTCTCACGGTATGCGTATTGATGAGGGTCCTCGTTGATGTTGACGGTTGCCTTGATGTGGGACATGACCAGTTTCTCAAAACATTTAGCGACTATCGGGGTGAGGGCCACTGGTCTATAGTCATTCAGACCAGTCACTGTGGAGCTCTTTGGGACTGGGATGATGGTCGCGGTCTTCAGGCAGGTGGGAACTGACTCCAGTGCAAGTGAGGTGGTGAAGATGTCAGCCAGCACCTCACAGAGCTGGTCCGCACATTCCTTCAGAACTTTCCCTGGGATGTTGTCTGGTCCGGTTGCTTTATGAGGATTAATCTTTCTGAGACTGCCTCTCACTTCTGCTGCGGACACCCTGAGATGCTCTTCATCTGGTGATGAGGTGAGTCTGGTGCTAGCAGGTCTGTTTGGATCATCAAAACGTGCATAAAACTTATTGAGGGCATCAGGCAGAGATGGGTCCCTGGGGCATTGTTTGTTTTTGCCTTTGTAATCTGTTATGCATTTAATACCCTTCCACATGCTCCGTGGGTCTTGTGAGGTGAACTGTCCCTCGATCCTCTGTGCATACGTGGCCTTGGCCTTCTTAATGCCATCCTTCAGTTCATTCCTGCTCTTTCTCAGTTCCACTTTATCTCCTGACTTGAATGCAGTGTCTCTGGCTGCTAGCAAGGCGTGAACTTCTTTATTTAACCAGGGTTTCCGGTTCGGGTAGGATTTCACATATTTTTTTATGGATACATTTTCAGAGCATGTACTGATGTAACCCAGGACTGAGGAAGCGTACAATTCCATGTCCACTGAACTACCATCAGTGGCTGCTTCTCTGAAAACAGACCAGTTTGTCCTCTCAAAACAGTCTCTCAACATGGGGGAACTATCTTGAGGCCAGATTGTTATTTCTCTTTGTTCCGGCTTCCGGCGCCTGAGTGGAGGGAGTTCTCTTGGCGCCAGAATCAGAGAGTCGTGGTCTGAAGATCCGAGCGCTGGGCGTGTCTTCGCTGTGTATGCCCCCTTTACATTTGTGAAGACTTGGTCGAGTATTTTATCTCCTCTCGTAGCTGCGAAGACGTTCTTATTGAAGGCTGGGAGGGACACCTGGATATAAAGACTGATAAATGTGCATTGAAGTGAATTAATAAAAATGTTGCAGTGGTATTGTGGAACTGTGGCAGAGTAGAGTCTTTATCATTCTTAAAAATAACAATGAAATGACATCTCCAGCATTGCATTTATTTATTTCTATATCACTATACACAACCGGTGATGGTGACCAAAGTGCTTAACAAAAAAAAAAAACAGTATTTAAAATGACAACAGGTTAAAAGCAAGAAAAACACAACATAATAGCAAAAAGAAAACCAGAAATGTCACCACATATTTAAGTACTAAAAGCCTGTTGGAATAAAAAAGTCTTAAGCTTTGATTTAAAAGAGCCAAGTTCAGTAGTCTGACATAGATCAAGCAGGAGCTTATTCCAGAGTCGAGGTGCGGCTGCAGAAAAGGCACGGTCACCCCAGCATTTATATTTTCACTGGTACCCATGTCCGGCAGCTATCACTGTGCAAAAGGTGGGGTACACCTTGGACAGGTCTCCAGTCCATCACAGGGACACAGAAACAAACGAGAAAAACAACCATTCGCTCTCTTACTTAAATCTAGGGACAATTTTAGCGTTGCCAATCAGCCTAACATGCATGTTTTTGGTTTCTAACTTAAGAAATGTGTCTCCAAACTACATGGTCTTACATTCAACTTAATTAGCTATGTTCCCTTCTGAGCATATAATACAACAAAATGGCATTTTTTCTGTCATTGTGAACATCATAAAAACAATGGCCAATGCTTCGTGCGAGTTAGTTCGCTGTGGCGACCCCTGAGGAAGGGAGCAGCTGAAAGAAGAATAAAAAAAAGTAAACAAACGTTCTTTGCTTTTTTATGGATCAATGAAAAAGACACCATAAGCCGAATGCTAAAACAATCTATTAAAAGTAACAGGGTTGTAAGCGCATTCATCAAGGTAGATAACAACAAAAATGTTAACTTATGACATCTGGACCAGTTTCTTTAAGTGAGAAATGTTTCGACCCCCATCCAAGAACTTTTTCAGTCTATGGCCTGTCAACCAGATCTATCCCATAGCCTCTGTTGAAGGTTACTATGGGACATATTAGCAAGTGAACTCAGTGGTACATCATGTAACCTATAGTTTGTTGAATGTTTTGTTTGACTAACCTGAAGAAGTTGAACATTCCTGGTTCTCAGTGTGTGAACCCTGAGTAAGGAAGACAGTCCTGTTAGTCAGATGCAATTTCAAAGCTTGTTCACATTAAGACTATACTTTCAGGGATCATTTCTATAGTTTCTAACTTGAGAAATGTGTTTCTAAAGTGTTTGGTCTCGCCAACCACGATGAAGAGTCGTGATATTCTTCTCTGAGCGTGAAGTGGATAGAGATTAATGATTCATTTCATATGATCTTTATCGTTGATGATCGTTCTTTGCTTCCTCTGGGGGCAATGAGGAGAGGAATATGATCAGAGTGGTTACGTATGTGTTCAAAATAATTTATTATGAGCTCTGTGACGTAAACTGTATGATAGATGATCATATACTGCCGAGTAATACCATGAATTCATTTCTAAAGTATGTTGTGTGTTTCAATGGCACCATCTGCTGGAATTCAGAAATTGTTAACCTGGTTAAGTAAATCGCTTGTTTTCATGGAGGTGGTTGCTTGTTTCTATCGCGACATCTGGCAACACTGGACACGTTTAGTGATGAGTCTGTGTCTCCTGTGGTGTCCCTCAGGGGTCGGTTCTGGGGCCCCTGCTGTTTTCCCTTTATATGCTGCCTTTAGGTCAAATTATTAATCAGTTCAACATTTCTTTTCACTGTTATGCCGACGATACACAGCTTTACATCAGGACTGGAGCATCCTCATCTTCCAACTTGTCATCTCCATCTTCACTCACTGCCCTCTCTGCCTGCCTGGAGGCAATTAGGGCATGGATGAATCAGAACTTTCTTCAATTAAACTGCTCCAAGACTGAGGCCATACTGATTGGCACCCCTCACCAGGTACAAACATCTCCTATAACAAGACTTTCCTTTTCTGGACAAGACATCACCCTCTCCACCTCTGTTACTAATCTTGGAATAAAAATGGACTCCAATCTTACATTTGAATATCACATTAAGCATCTGTTTAAAACTTGCTTCTTCCATCTTCGAAACATCTCCAGACTTCGCCCATCTCTAACTTTTTCCGATGCCGAGAAGCTCGTCCATGCTTTTCTCTCCTCCAGGCTCGACTACTGCAACTCCCTGTTTATTGGAATCCCTGGCAAAAACCTTCAGAAACTTCAATATATTCAAAACAGTGCAGCAAGGATCCTGTTGAGAGTTCGGAAATTTGAACATATTACGCCCATTCTCCATAACCTTCATTGGCTTCCTGTCGCCTACAGAATTCAGTACAAAACTGCTCTCATTACACATCAGTGCTTACACGGAACTTCACCGGATTATCTGAAGGATATTCTTATTCCATACTCATCCACCCGTTCGCTGCGGTCACAGAACAGTAATCTCCTTCACATTCCGAGAACCAAATTAAGGACCATGGGAGACCGGGCTTTCAGTGTGGCTGCCCCCCGCCTGTGGAACTCTCTTCCTGACTGTCTGAGAGCCCCACAGTCTGTGGTTGACTTTAAGAGCGGCTTGAAGACCTTTCTTTTCAACCGAGCATACTCTACCTCCTCATGATTCTACTTTTGATCTTAGCTGATACTGTTGTTAAGTGAATCATACATTCTCAGGTATTAAACACGATTAAACTCATGCATTAAACTTTTCACCTCATATTCAGTGTTCATGCACTCCAAATGACTCTGTGCATCTTGTGACCACCTAGTTCTGCTGACTCTGTTTATCTTGTGACCATCTGTGTGAAACCAACCATTGTTCCTCATATAATGTCCTGTTCTTCATTTTGTCTGCTGACCAAACTTGTGATCTCCTCGTGTTAGTCTAAAAACACTGTTGCATTGTAAGAAAATGCTGAGAGCCATTTTCCATTTGCTGAAATGTTCATTTTCTACTTGTTATCAGGAGTTTCCACTTTGTGATAAGAAAGAACTTCCTTGTTCCACCCATGGTTCCATCCTGTTCCTCCTTCAACCCCCCCAAACTAGCCCCTCCTTTACGAAGGTTTTTAACCCTGCTGTGTTACCCTCTGAATTCAGAGCAGAGCCAGACAGCTTCGTGCCTGTATCATTCTGTTCTCAAATCTTGCAAGATTTATTAAATCTTATAAACTTGAAACTTCGTTTGAACAGCCTTGCCTCGTTATTCAAAAGTTTATTCAACAATTTGGTGGCAGCGGTGGGATATTGCGTTTGACTGCATCGCCGCTGGAGACGACCGGACGTGGACCCCGGGGCCGCGGGTCTCAGACTCGCTCCTCTTTCCTCGAGTAGACTTCAGAGACGGGAGGACGTTCGGTTCTCACAGCGGGGAAAAGCCAGCATCGACAATATCAACGAACCGACAAGGCTGAGAGGTAAAGTAAAAATCTCTTTTCAAGTTTAAAGGATTTAAACCGGGGTAAAACTGATACGAGACGCGTTCAAGGACCGTAGGAAATTTGAGCGTCAGGGACGCAGGGACCGTGAATCGTTGTGAGCGCAAGAACATGTCGACTGTTGTGAGCGTTTATTTTTAAACGCAAGAACACGTAAATCGTTGTGAGCGCGAGAGCACGTAAAGCGTTGTGAGCGTTTATTTTTTAAACGCAAGAACACGTTAAAATTGTGAGCACTCGATGGTGCAAGAGCAATTTGTGCGTTAAACTCTTAACGCAGGAGGGTCCGTTTGAAAACCAAGCACGTAGGTAGTTTAAATGTAGAAATACGTTAATAAATTACCGCCAATCGTGCCGCACGTAGGCTGTTATGAGGTAGAAATACTTTAAAGGCGGCCGCAAATCGTGCTACAGCAGCAGTGAATTTAAAGAGCGCTCAATAAAAAAAATAAATAAAAAAATAAAAAATAAAATAAATAAAAAGCAAAAAATAACAAATAAAAATAGATAAACTTATGTAGTTACACTCGTTTTGAAATAAAATAAAATAATTAGGCGCATAACTTGATTTTAAACAATAAATAAATTCATTCAAAAACAACTAGATATAAACCTTAGTTTTAAACAACAACCAAATTCATCCAAAAATAAAATAGGCAAATAACCTGTTTTTAAAACAGGTAAAATTAACTGAAATATTAAATAAATACAGATAACAAATAGAATTAAATAGATATAGAAAAAAAAGTGAATAAAACAGACATTTAAATCAAATAAAAATAATAAAAATAAAAATAAAATAAGATGGGAACAAAAAGCAGCAAAAGTGAAGCTTATATGCCATGCGGGCCTGAGATTGATAGAATGAGAAGACTTCACGGTGATCTGTGTCTAAGCTTTGTGCCACAGTGGCATTGTAAATTCAATTTTCCAAGGAATGGATCGTTTGATCCACAGGAAATACAAAAATTAGAAGAACAATTGTTAGAACAAAAGCGTAAGATCTGTAGCAAGAAAAAGATTCCACAAGGTGAATTGTTAACAGTGACCAATCATGAGCAAGCTTTTAAAGGGGACCTCAGATGTATTTTTTAAATTTTTATGGTATTTCTGTGGGATATCCAGACCCTATTCCTTCAATTTAATGCACAAAATAATTATTAGATAATCAATTATACCCTTTTTAATTCTGCCATTTTTAACTTTCGTTTTGAACGACCGGTTTCTTGAAGTCCACGCCCTTCAACGATCTGTTCACGCCCTCTGTAACAGCCAGTATCTGTAATGTGTTGTTGTTTTAAAATTAGCTCTTTTTTTATTACTCATTTGACTTACTGTTAGTGTTAGCTTAAGATAACTTACCGAAACCCGTCTGAGCGCGCCGCAGTTTGCTGCTCCTTTTAGCATTAGACCACCCGAATCCGAAGCTAATGTTAGCTTGTTCCTCTTCCGGTTTTCGCCAGCTCCGCTCGTTGCACGCGATGAGATTTTGGGAGTTATCGCTGTTCCAGTGAAGACAACACAAAGTTCACCAAGTGTCTCCCGTAAATTAATCTGTAAGGAGAAGGTCCTCTTGCTGCGAGCCTGCTGCGAGGCTGCTGCAAGGCTGTACAGTTGAAGCTCCGCTCCATCGCGCCGGAAGAGGGTCCCGTCGAACCCGGTCCTTCCGCCTGTGGTCCGCTCGTTTAATTTTTGCCGGCTGCGCGTTGGCAGCGATCGCAAATACACTAAAAATTGAACTAAAACATAAAAATAACAATTATACTTTATTTATAAAGCCATTTAAAAAAACACAGCTGCAACAAAGTGCTGTACACATGAAATTAAGAACATATAAACAAAAGATGAGATGAAATCATGAAAAACAACAGTCATGTGTTTAATACAGAAGTGGGTTGAGCCTAACCAGGGGTTGCTAGGTGAGGGGCTGGACTCAGGTTTGATCTGATTGGCTGGCGGCTTGTGACGTCAATAAATGCAGGAAGTGTGAATCCTGGTGTATTTATCAAAAATAAATAAATCTACTTAGAGTAAATAAACCACTGGGTGCATTTTTTTGGCACAAGGACTGTTTTTTTATGAAGTAAATACCCAAAGTTTAGTAAAAAAACATTAAAAAGTGAATTTTGCATGTGTGGTCCCCTTTAAGCTGTGGAAAAATGAATCCAAATTACAAAGTCAAAGAGTAATATCAAAAAACCTCCAGATGACCCAGAAGATTAAGAAAGCAGACCAGAAGGCTCCAAAAGAGACAAAACATTTAGGGAAAAATAATAAGAAAGGGACAGAAACACAAACTAACCCACTAAATGTTTCTTTCTCTCCTTCTGCTCCATCTGCGGCTGGAACCTCTGGCTTCCCACCTCTCACCGTGCCGCTGTATCCGTCACTGGCACATCTGAGTTCACCCCAACCACCACCGTACCCTGAGCTACAGAGAGCTGGACAACTTTCAGACTGGTTTCTGAACATGGACATGGACGATGACTTCCAAGGCTCCAAGAAAAAGGAGAAACCAGGAGCGTCAGCTGGAACAGGTACTGACAACACACCTGTCTCTCCATCCTCACTCTCTGATTTGACTAACATCTCAACATCAGACTCTGAACAAGAGGAAAGAGTTTCTGGTGGACCAGTCACAAGAAGTCAAACTGAAATAAATCAGCTTAAGGAAAAAGAAAGGCAAATTCAAGCTGAAATTGAAAAAATTCAACAAAAAACTGCAGACAAAAAGAAAGACACAACCACCTTCATCACTGCACCTATGATTGAGGTGGGGGGGGCTGAGCAGCCACAGTTGGTTTATAGACCTTGGCCACACGCCGCGCTGATTGATATGGCCAAACAGCACCTGCCTGACAGAGCCCAGGGTGGAAAAATGATAGCTCTGGCATTGCTCACGTTAGTCAGAGTGATAAGACCAACTCTCCATGAGATAAAGGTCATTTTATCAGCAATATATGGCCTTGGGTTTGTCTCCCAAATTGACTCTGAACTTTTTGAAAGGGAAGATGGTTTTCAACTCGTCAGCCCAAACATCAACGAAGACAGCAACAAGGAGTATATGAAAAATGTAACAGAAATTGGGGAAAGCCTGGTTAAGGTGTTCCCAGCTGTTCCTTGTTATGCAGACATTGCGAGCACAACCCAGAAACCTGATGAAACTCCACAGGACTACGTGAACCGTCTCCTGCCCATCTTCAAAACCCATTCAGGCATCCTTGAGCCTGACAACAACTGGAGACACGACACAGCCCCCTCACCATTTGAAGCCATCTTCTGCCAGGCGGTCCTGAGTGGTTTTCTCCCACAAATAAAGAAATCAATCAAGACCACCTACATAGGCTGGAAGAAGAGACCACGTCTGACTGAGCTCCTGAATCATGCTGAGCACGCGTGGGACCTGCATGTGACAGAGGTCACCACCACTCAGAAGAAAAAACAAAAGCAGCATGATGAAGCTCAACTGACTCTGCTCCAAGCAGCCACTCAGCTGACCCTGAACCAGGCTCAAGCTGCAAATCACCCTCCGACAGCTGCGAACTACCCTCCAGCAGTTCAAAGGACTGATTTTGCTCCACCTAGACCACAGCCATGTTTCAACTGTGGAAGCCTGGAACACTGGGTCCGCCATTGTCCACACCGACAAGGACCAAGAGGCCGAAACCAAGGTCGCAACAAGTACAGCAACCGGGGCAGAGGGCAGTTCAGGCCCTATCCAAACCAAGGGCCCAACGGCAACCAAAACTTCAACTCCAGACAAAACCAACATCAAGGCCCGCCTCAAGGCAGAGACGAAGCTGGACTCAGGGGTGAACAAAGCCAGAGGGGTTACTCAACCTGACTAGCCAAAGATGGTGGGAGCCAGGGATTTCAGACCGCAAGTGCCAGCACACACACACCTGTTTCTGAAACAAATGACACACACACACATACATACACAGGAGAAGTTATTCCTACTTACTTCAAATACACTCAAGCTGCTTATCTGAAACTACCAATGATAACTGCAGTGGTTGAAAACATTTCATTAGAATTTCTTGTAGATTCAGGAGCAACACAGTCATTGATCATGCGTAAATGTCTTCCTAATGCTCCACTTTCTAACAAAATTGTCCATTCCATAGGTGCATCTGGCGAGACAGTTCCTGAAGCGGTCACAGTTCCACTCAAGATCATTGATCCTTTTGATCATGAAACACATGAACATCAGTTTTTGCTTTCTGACTCTTGCCCAATAAATTTATTAGCAAGAGATTTGATTCTGAAATTTAGACTGGCAATAAACTGTGCACCTGATGGTTTAACTGTGTCTAAACAATTGGAGTCTGATACTCTGGTCTCTCTCACACCTGAATTATTGTTCATTTTTCAGTGGTTGTTAATTGATCCACATCAGAGAGACACTCTGCTCTCAATGGCCAGAGAAAGGCTGCCACCTAGTGTCTGTTTTATGACTGAACCACATCTACACTGCACTGCTCATGTCGTTTCAGATCCAGCTGACCCATTAGGGGACTCATTTCTGCAAACACAGACAACACAACTTGTCACCACATCCATCTGTTGGACACAAGACTCATGTTTTGTGCTGATAGATTTGAACAACAAAACAACACCTCAGACAAGCTACTTCACAGTACCTGACTCATTTCCTCACATTTCACTAGCAAAGCCACCTGACTCCCAATGGCGATCCCTAGGTCCTCTAGCACTTAGAGCACACACCACACATGACTGGGAACCACGTGATGATTGTTCCTTCTCGCCGTCTCTCAACATGTTTAGGCAAGATTGTTGCCTCATGCTGACAGCACGGCCAACAAAAGAAGTGATTGATAACAATGCATGACTAGTTACGTCCATGATGTCTCTGGACGACCCTGAATTGGCAGACGTCCCCGCCCATCTGTGGGCCACAACTAAATTTGATGTCGGGTTAATTAAGGGCCAAAAACCAATTGAAATAACACCAAAGTCTTCTTATAGACCTAAAATAGCCCAATACCCACTGAAGCCTGAAGCAGAAAAAGGTATCACTCCAGTTTTCCGCTCTTTGCTGGAAGCAGGCGTGATAGTACCCTGCCCTGAGTCACCAGTGAGAACCCCGATTTTTCCAGTTAAAAAGATCAGACCTACTCCTCCAGATGAATGGAGGTTTGTTCAAGACTTAAGAGCAGTTAATGCCTCTGTCCAAGCAAGAGCACCTATTGTACCTAACCCTTATGTCATCCTTTCCCAGATCCCTGCAGGCTCCACATATTTCAGTGTGATAGACTTAGCAAATGCGTTTTTTAGCGTTCCAGTTCATCCCAACAGCCAGTTCTGGTTTGCTTTCCAATTCCTGGGAAAGGCTTTCACTTTTACGAGGCTCCCGCAAGGGTACTGTGAATCTCCCACTATTTTTCATCAAGCACTGAATGATAGTTTGATGAGTTTCTCTCTGCCTCATGATTGTGCTTTATTACAGTACGTGGATGATTTGCTGCTGGCTGCACCATCTGAACAGTCTTGTAAAGAGAACACGATCAGACTGCTGACATTTCTGGCAGAACAAGGTCACAAAGCATCATTGTCAAAATTGCAGTTTGTGCAAACTACTGTCACTTTTCTTGGACACAGGATCTCCAGAGAAGGAAGAAAAATTGCTGACTCGCGTGTTGAGGCGATCGTGAAACTGCCATTACCGGTAACAAAAAAACAACTCATGTCTTTTCTAGGTCTTTGTGGTTATTGTAGGCATTTCATCCCAAACTACGCTGAGGTTGAGGCTCCTTTAAGAAAGGTATGTCATGACAAACATTTACAAATGAGCTCACATGTCACGTGGACAACTGAGGCACTGCAGGCCTTTGAAACACTCAAGCAACAGTTGCAAAAGGCTCCAACTCTTGGTATTCCAGATCCAGAACGCCCGTTTACACAGGCTGTGGATGAGAGGAAGGGCCACATGACGTCAGTGTTGTTGCAAAAGCATGGGGACAGATTGAAACCAGTCGCCTACTTTTCAGCTAAATTGGATCCAGTAGCTGCTGGTTTACCTCTCTGCTTGCGAGCTGTAGCAGCAGCAGAAAAAGCTGCACTGGCGAGCAGAGACATTGTGGGGTATTCTGATCTGACTCTTCTTGTCCCCCACGCAGTTACTCAAATTCTAAATGAGCAAAAAACTGCTCATCTTTCAACCGCACGTTGGTTACGTTATCACACCACACTGTTGGACATGCCAAACATCACCATCCAACGATGTAATGTCTTGAATCCTGCGACTCTTTTGCCTAACGAGGATGACGGTGAACCACATGACTGTATGGCGGAACTTGAAGTCATATGCACACCACGACCTGACTTAGAACAGAATCCTTTGACTGACCCTGATTGGGA
The DNA here is from genome assembly GCA_038048925.1 of Garcialebias charrua. Taxonomy (NCBI): domain Eukaryota; kingdom Metazoa; phylum Chordata; class Actinopteri; order Cyprinodontiformes; family Rivulidae; genus Garcialebias; species Garcialebias charrua. The sequence goes on along the minus strand of JBBPBX010007300.1, from coordinate 935 downwards.
ACTTTTTGTTGATGGATCTTCTTCCCGTGACCCTGACACTGGTCAGATTCGCAGTGGATATGCTGTTGTCACCCTCACACACACAGTTGAATCATCTTCTTTACCATCATGCTCAGCACAAGCCTGCGAGCTGGTGGCTCTCACTCGTGCATGTACACTTTCTGAAGGCAAAACTGTTAACATTTACACAGACAGCAGGTATGCTTTTGGAGTTGTTCATGACTTTGGAGCTTTGTGGAAACACAGAAACTTCCTCAAGTCTGATGGCCAACCAATCCTTCATCACAAACTTGTGGACGAACTTCTTACTGCAATCACTCTCCCTCTCAAAATTGCAGTCATCAAATGTGCAGCACACACATCAAACACTGATCCTGTCTCCATAGGCAACTCACTTGCTGACGCAGCAGCTAAACAAGCCTCTATGTTGCCTAACCCAACTAACATGCTTTTGTCTTTGCCTTTAAACAAAGCTGATGATGTTTCATTCTCTGTTTCAGAGATGCAAAAGTTTGCACCAGCCAGTGAGAAGGCAAACTGGAAGAAACACGGATGCATTTTTCAAAATGATGTGTGGGTAGGTCCAAATGGTAATCCATGCCTTCCACGACATTTTTTCCCTTCCTTTGCAGCATTGACACATGGTTTGGACCACGTGTCAAAAGGAGGGATGTTGAGACAAATCAATGAAAATTGGTTTACGATCAACTTTCATCAAACAGCCGCACAACACTGTGAAGCATGTTTAATCTGTGCCACACATAATGTTGCTAAAGCCATTAAACCCACAGGTTCTGGAGCCCACAAAACAATCACAGCACCATTCCAACACATCATGATTGATTTCATTGAACTAACACCAGCTCAAAACAAAAAATACTGTCTAGTCATCGTAGACATGTATTCCAAATGGGTAGAAGCCTTCCCAACAAAGC
>JBBPBX010007299.1:50390-65674 GCA_038048925.1 Garcialebias charrua | reverse complement strand
CAGATCTATTGCAGTTAGTTTTAGCAAGAGAACTTTAATATAATTTATAAGTGAGGAAATAAAAACAAGCGTCTAGATCACCAGTAGATGAAACCTCTGGCTTTAACACAAGACGAAACGTACACCACCCCCCAGTTTCTGCGAAAAGAACCCCATTCTGAAAAAAACAAAAAAATCCAGTCTTCTTAACTCCCATCTATAGGCTTGAAGAGCAAACTTCTTTTGAGGTGACCTGTTTAGCGAGCAAGAAAGTATTTTCAAGAGTTACACAACTTAAAAAAAAAAAAAGAAATACATTAGTTTTACGACGGGGCCATTTGTCCCGAGGTCTCACCTCTAGCCCTTTTGTCAATATTTCACAAATGCAGTAAACCCATTAAAGTCGTCTAGACGACTGGTTGTGTTACAACTCTCCCCAACCACCACTAAAACCTTTCATTTTGTCTATTGGCTCGTGACCCTGGGGGCCAGAAGATGTACAGCTGGCTCATTTGTAACTTCACTGAAGCCCTCTGCTGCAGCAAAGCCATCTCCCTCCCTGGTAGAAGAACTGTTTTAGGGCTCTGGAAAGAATACATACCGGTAGTTTCGCTTCTTGCCTATCAATAATAAACAGGTTACTATCACTGAATTTTAATATGTTTATTAAATTTGTTCATATTTTTACAAAAGAAACAATACAAGACAATCTCATAAATGATAGTGTACAAAATGTAAAAAAATATATGTTTTCAGTACAAAAACGGTGGCAGCTTAACAGGTGACTCAAATTTATGTTATAATATTTGTACAGCATTGTACTTAAAGTTATACAAGCAGTACACCAATGTTCCCCATGAGGATTTAAAGTACCGGTAGTGAGCGTGCGTATTTTTAAAGTTGAGTTCTTTCAGATTGTTTGGACTAGAATTAAACAGGAAATGCAAATAAACCCTGGACACTGCGTAGAAGAACAGAGGTAGTTTTTGTTGTTATTGTTTGTCGGAGGCAGCGTAGTGACAGGCAGTCCTGGTGAGTGGAGGGAGCAGTTTGATTCACCACCTGGTGCAGTGGAGGAGCCAGGGGGTGGCCAATGGTGGTCTTGGCCTCCATAGATCTTTAGCCACCCCAATCCTTTGAGGAAACAAAAATTTTAAGAAATATTAAAAACTAGGGGCAGCACGGTGGCACAACTGGTAGAGCTGCTGCCTCTCAGCGAGCAGATCCCTGGTTCAAATCCCGGTCCGGGGGCCTTTCTGGGTGGAGTTTGCATGTTCTCTCTGTGCATGCGTGGGTTTCCTCCGGCTACTCCGGTTTCCTCCCACAGACAAAAAACATGCATGTTAGACTGATTGGTAACTGTAAATAGTCTCTAGGTGAGAGTGAGAGAGTGAATGGTTGTTTGTCTTGTTTGTCTCTAAGTATTTGGCCCTGTGATGGACTGGAGACCTGTCCAGAGTGTCCCCCACCTCTCGCACAATGATTGCTGGACATGTGCACCGGCGACCCCTGTGACCCAAAATGGAAGAAGTGGGTAAAATATAATGGATGGATGGATTAAAAACTAGAAAGTCTAGTTTCCTCAAATTATTGAGGTGGCTGGATTACCCCCCCCCCCCCTCCACATACACAGGTTACAATCTGTTGCTGTTTGTGACCATTTTGAACCAGTCTCTCTGTCCTCTCTAGAGCAGGTCATGTGCAGCCTGAAACCATCTGGCTCCCCCTTCGATGTGGTCCCCCCTCGGCTTCTAAAGGAGGTTTTTCACACTCTAGGTCCCTCCATTCTCTCGATTGTAAATAGCAGTCTATCCTCGGGTGTGGTGCCAAAATCATTAAAACATGCTGCTGTTCAACCCCTCCTGAAAAAACCAAACCTCGACCCGTCAGTATTATCCAACTTCAGGCCTGTCTCCAGACTCCCATTTGTTTCTAAACTTCTAGAGAAAATAGTTGAGTCCCAACTAAAGTGCTTCCTGGAGGATCACGCTATCCCCGAGCTATTCCAGTCTGGCTTCAAATCCCTCCACAGCACTGAGACTGCCCTACTGAAGGTTTTTAACGACATCTTTCTATCCACAGATACTGGTGACTCTGTGCTGCTTGTCCTATTGGACCTCACATCCGCTTTCGACACCATCGACCATGAGATCCTCATTGCTAGGTTGGAGCAGTGGGTGGGCATCTCAGGATCAGCCCTAAACTGGTTCAGATCCTACCTCTCTGACAGGTCTTTTTGTGTGTCCATCAATGATTTTACTTCTGCAGTGGCGGCTCTTAAATGGGGGGTTCCGCAGGGGTCCATCCTGGGTCCTCTCTTGTTCTCCTTATACCTGCTGCCACTCGGTGCTATCTTCCGGAAACACAATATACCTTTCCACTTCTACGCTGATGACTGTCAAATCTACTTCCCCCTAAGACAAAATGGTACAGGCTCTATTCAACCTCTGCTCGACTGCCTGGCTGACATCAGGGACTGGATGGCTTTAAATTTCTTAAGCTTCAATGATAAGAAGTCTGAAGCCATATTGTTCCTTCCCAATGACACAACCTCAAACCACTGCATTGACCTGTCTGCTCTACCCCTGTCCGAAAAACAAAAAGTCAAAAATCTGGGAGTGATAATGGATCCTTCCATGAAACTCAACAGTCATGTAAACATGATCGTCAAATCCTGTTTTTTCCAGCTGAGGCGTCTGTCTAAGCTGAAGCCCATATTATCCAAAAAGCACCTGGAGACAGTGATTCACGCATTCATTACATCTAGGCTCGATTACTGCAATTCACTTCTGTTTGGCGTCAGTCAAGCCACCATTGCACGATTACAACTGGTTCAGAACGCAGCTGCCCGATTTCTAACCAGCACACGCAAAAGAGAGCACATTACACCAGTCTTGGCCTCCCTTCACTGGCTACCGGTTCATCTTCGAATCCAATTCAAAATTCTCATGTATGTCTACAAATCGCTGAACAGTCTCGCCCCCGCCTATCTCTCGGATCTGATACACCCATATGTCCCTCCACGTGCTTTGAGGTCAGAGGATCAGGTACTCTTAATAGTTCCAGAAACTCGCCTTAAGCGCAGGGGTGACAGGGCGTTCTCTGTAGCAGGCCCAAGACTCTGGAACGAGTTACCGCTGCTCATCAAACAGGCCCCCTCCCTCTCGGTTTTCAAATCCCGGTTAAAAACTCACTACTACTCCATTGCTTTCAATGCCAGCTGATTTGTATTGGATCGTTTGATTTATGATCTGCAATGTTTTTATGTTTTTCGTGTTGTACTTCATTGTCTGTGTTGCCTGTTGCGTGTTTGTTTGTCCAGCACTTTGGTGTGGACTTGTTCCTGTTTAAAGTGCTTTATAAATAAAATGGTATGGTATGGTATGTATNCATATTATCCAAAAAGCACCTGGAGACAGTGATTCACGCATTCATTACATCTAGGCTTGATTACTGCAATTCACTTCTGTTTGGCGTCAGTCAAGCCACCATTGCACGATTACAACTGGTTCAGAACGCAGCTGCCCGATTTTTAACCAGCACACGCAAAAGAGAGCACATTACACCAGTCTTGGCCTCCCTTCACTGGCTACCGGTTCATCTTCGAATCCAATTCAAAATTCTCATGTATGTCTACAAATCGCTGAACAGTCTCGCCCCCGCCTATCTCTCGGATCTGATACACCCATATGTCCCTCCACGTGCTTTGAGGTCAGAGGATCAGGTACTCTTAATAGTTCCAGAAACTCGCCTTAAGCGCAGGGGTGACAGGGCGTTCTCTGTAGCAGGCCCAAGACTCTGGAACGAGTTACCGCTGCTCATCAAACAGGCCCCCTCCCTCTCGGTTTTCAAATCCCGGTTAAAAACTCACTACTACTCCATTGCTTTCAATGCCAGCTGATTTGTATTGGATCGTTTGATTTATGATCTGCAATGTTTTTATGTTTTTCGTGTTGTACTTCATTGTCTGTGTTGCCTGTTGCGTGTTTGTTTGTCCAGCACTTTGGTGTGGACTTGTTCCTGTTTAAAGTGCTTTATAAATAAAATGGTATGGTATGGTATGGTAGTTCGTTTTCACACCTGATGGTCCAGTAGACTCGGTTTGATTGGGGACCAATATTCAGAACATTTGTTTACATTTCAGCTGCGCAGTTCACATTCACACTGCAATGACTCAGTCGAGCCAACCTGTCCCCCCCTCGCCAAGAACTACTGAAAGAAACAACACAAAAACCTCTGAAGAAGACACTTCTTCTTCTTCTGGAAATAAAAACAAAAACGGAGTAGTGTCAAATTTGAGCAGTTTTAGGATTTCTGTTTTGTCTGTGGCACATGTGCCAAACAAACATTTTTCAACAATGGACTCAGCATGAGCAGAAGATGAGGCAGAAGACCATGGAGGATGTTGTTTTTCACACAAGGCAAGCTGATGGCTCCATATGAGGTAAGAGAAATGTGCATTTGTTTTGGTTGTATTTACCCAGAGAATGCCCTGCTCTGTAGTCCACTTCCTGCTTTCGGAGCAGTCTCCGGTCCTTTTGCATTCACAATGCATTCGAACAGTGCTAGAGTTCACTTCAACCGGACAGAGACTATTTAGGCGGACCAGAGTTCACATTTTTGGACCGTAGAGTTCGATTGCACACTCACACCTCCCCATACGAACTGGACTTTGATTTGATTTGATTTATTTATTCATTCATTTTATGATTAAAACAAGAAAACAATACAATACAGAAAAAAGAGAAAAAAATATATATAAAATGAAAGGCGGCAGAAGAAGAAAAAAATCTTATTTTTTCTGCCCCTTTTTTCTCAAATAAACAATTCATATACCCAACTACTAGGATTACAAATAAATAATCAACTTAATTTTAACCTTTAAAAATAAACACATGATACAACCAACTCATGTAATTTCCAAAATAGTGAACAACTTAAATAATAATTACTACCCTCGGTGTCATACACAAACTTCCAAATTTCAACTCATTTAAATATATGTTTTTAACCGTTTAAACTTAATCATTCTTTTGAATGTAACAATTGATCTGACCACTTTAATATCAGACTCCAATTTATTCCATAACCCTATTCCTTCAATTATGGTAGATCTTCCCCTCAAACTAGTCCTAAAAGGTGGCTTCACAAATATATCTGTCCCCTTAAGATTATAATTACTCGTCCTTCTGACAAAATATTTCTGAATATTAGAAGGAAGTGCATTAGTCTGAGCTTTATACAAAGTTATCAAAATATTATAATCAATTAAATCATAAAATTTCAACAGTTTTGTTTGATAAAACAAAATGCTTGAAGGATGATGAGAATTCTTTCTGGTGATAATTCTAATAGCTCTTTTCTGCAAAATAAAAATTGGCATTGTAATTGATTTACACGCCGTACCCCAAACGCTAATACCATAAATTAAGTGTGGCACAAATAATGTATTATACAACAAATAAAGTGCTTTATCATTTAGTAAATCCCTAACTCTGTAAAATATCGCAATAGACCTCGATAATTTTGCTTTAACTGAACTTACATGATGTTTCCAAGACAATTTTTCATCAATAATGATGCCCAAGAACTTCGCTTCAGAAACTCTCTGAATCTCAGATCCATCAATTAAAAATGGAACATCAATAGATTTATTTTTATTACTAAAGATCATATAACTAGTTTTATCCAAATTTAACGTTAATTTATTAATTTTAAACCAATTCTGAATTTTTGCAAGTTCTGTCATCATTAATTTTAAAGTTTGTTGAATATTGTTACCACAACCAAAAAAAGTGGTGTCATCAGCAAAAAGAATGCACTTGAGGAGTCCTGATACCTGTACCAAATCATTTATATATAATATAAATAGTTTTGGTCCTAGTATCGATCCCTGAGGAACTCCACATGTTATAGTGCTGAGCTCAGATTTCACCTCATCCATCTGCACAAACTGTTTCCTTTTACTCAAATAACTACAAACCCATTTCAATGCCAATCCTCTAATACCATATTTATGTAACTTGTCAAGGAGTATATTATGATCCACTGTATCAAATGCTTTCTTTAAATCAACAAAAACACCCACACAATACTGCTTTTGATCCACCGCTGTAGTAATTAATTCCATCAACTCCATCAGAGCCATGGATGTTGAATTTCCTGTTCTAAATCCATATTGATTGTTGGTGAGAATATTAAATTTGTCAACAAATTGATCCATCCTGATTGCAAACAGCTTCTCCAAGATTTTTGAAAATTGTGGCAATAATGATATACAGTATTTTCTGGTGTATAGGTCGCACCTGTGTATAGGTCGCATTGTCCAATTATCACCAATAGATTGGAAAAATCCCTAGATAGGTCGCACTGGTGTATAGGTCGCACCTACGTTTAGCTCTGCTGCAAATGTCTGCCACAGGAGCGCACAGCAAGGCTTTTAAGAAGATTAACACTTAAAAACAATTATTTGTTTGATAAAAATTATAGCAAATATATGTCTGAGCTGAACTTTTCCTTAATAAATGAACGTAATTGTGAAATGAGCTGGATTTAAAAATTTGTTTCACCGAAAGTGATAACAAGCCATATATAGGTCGCACCTGAGTATAGGTCGCAGGCCTTGAAAAAACCATAAAAAGGTGCGACCTATACACCGGAAAATACGGTAGGTCTGTAATTATTAAACTCAGATTTGGAACCACTTTTAAAAAGAGGTATCACCTTAGCCACTTTCATGCGATCAGGAAATACTCCAGATGAAAAGGACAGGTTACATATATATGTGAAAGGCTTAATTACATAACCCATTATATTTTTTACAAATGTCATGTCCATATCCAGCCAGTCCTTAGATTTTTTGTCAGCAAACATGTTTACAATATTCATTATTTCTACAGAATCAGTTTTCTCCAGGAACATACTGTTAACATAACCCTCAATTAAATGATTTGTATTTTTATCAACTTTCGGTATTTTTGCAGCCAGGTCTGCACCAACATCCACAAAGTATTTATTAAATCCGTTGACAATTTCATTTTTATCATTAGTTTCCTTGTCATTTATGACAAAATTTTGTGAATTACTATTTCTTACATGTTTTTTCACAACACTATTTACAACCTTCCATGTTGCCCTCATGTCCCCATGACATTTACTCAATAAATCACTGTAATATTCTTTCTTATGTTTCCTTATTATCCCCACTAGTTTATTTTTGTACCTCTTATATTTATCTTCAGCTTCTTGTGTTTTACTTTTCAAAAAAATAGAATACAAATGATTTTTCTTTCTACATGCATTTCTCAAACCTTTAGTCATCCATTTTTGATCCACAAATTTCTTTTTAGTATAATGGTTGAGTACACAATTTTTTTCATACAATGTTTCCAAAGTATTCATAAATTCATCATATGATTTATTAACATCTTCCACGTAAACATTGTCCCAGTTTAGATTAACTAAATCATTTATAAATTTGTCTATAGCTGTTTTTGATGTATTTATAATTTTATTCTTTTTTGTAATTTTGATCATATTACTATATTTTTTGTAGATAGAAAAAACCGGTAAGTGATCACTAAGATCAGTCATTAGAATGCCACTATACCATTAGAATACCACTTTCTAGGCAATTGGACTAGAGTTCAATTAAAGCAGACTAAACAGGGCTGGTATGAATGCACCCTTAGTGGTGGGCACATTTACAGGTTATATTTATGTTTAATAATAGACATGTTACATAAGTACCGTAATCAACGAACAAACATCTGAACTCTTTGAAAAAGGGTGCAATGTTCCAAGTATAGTTTCTTCCATTCCCTACAATCAAACTGAAACTTTCTTGAAATAAATTAATTGTAATGATAAAAACTGAAGTACGTAGGGCTAATTGTCAACCTTTTTAATATCTTTGTGCAGTAAAACTCAAGATATAATGGAGTGAGGCAAGGCTTGTTGAGAGAGGAGATGAGTAAGTATGACCTGGTGCTCCACAGGTAATTCATCACACACTCTGTTTAGACTGGAAAGTGTTTCCATGTGAAAAGGGCCTCCCCTAAACGGGCTCTGAAATGACACAGGTTAAAAATAACATGTAATGGAAACAACATGCCACTTTCTTTACTTACATCACACATTCTGTTCTATTTTGAAAATATTCCAAAGTCTTCAACAAGCTTGCACGAGGCAAATTACATTTTCAAAAAGGCAGCTCAAAATAAAGCACGGCCGACTCAGAAAAGTACGCGCTTTTGTTTGGAAAGCAGCTAATATATACTGTGCATAAGATGAACTTGAAGTTTTATAAACCCTGAGAGTTCAAATATCTGAGACACCTCTGTAAAAATACTGCATGTAGGGACCTGGAGACTTTGCAGGGTCAAGAGTGTCAGAGCAGAAGAAAATGCAGAGTAGAAGATCATTGAGCTCTGGGGAGTACCTGGAGCACTGACCTTTGAACTGTGGAAGCTCTTGCTTTTCTTTGGGTCGGAGGAGGCGGTCAGTGAGCTGTTGGGAAGTGACGGCAGCTTGAGGTGTTGGGCGAACAGAGAGGTCGAGCCCTCCTGCATCACCATCACCTGTCAGAGGAAATGCAACAAGCCAACGTGAGCACAGTCTGTTAGTGGACGGCATTAGCGTGCGCTCTCAGGACATGATTACATGCAGTGTTCCGTCAGTGAGGACTAGGCAAAAGGACCTTCTCCTACTCTGCTCCTGTTTCCTGGAATATCTTGCAAAAAGATCTGAAGCTCTCGACCTTGACCTCTCTAAATGGCTTCAAACATCTGTTGAGCTCCTGGGAAAAACCAGTGCAGACATGTTCCTGTTTATAGTTTTCTACATCGCCTTACAATCCAGCTGTTTTTTTGTTGTTGTTACTTTACCTTTTAAATACCATTTTAGTTTCACTTGTTTGAAAAAAAAATCTCAATTTGTACACATCCTTTATGATTGTCTGTTGTTGTCTTTGTTGTCCACTGTTGTCATCACTCTTTGTTCAAATCAGGTCTCTCTTGTAAATGAGTCCCTGAGGGTCAGTGGGATTAACCTGTCTAAATAAAGGTTGAATGACTGAATTAGGCAGACTAGCAAACAGTGTGAAAGAAATGATGGGCCACTGCAAGGTGTAGAGCAACATCAGACAAACTGTGCCCTGTTGACCTTGCTATGATCTCTGCTTTGTCTGAACTCTTTCTAACCCTCCACCATGTGACCTGGCTGCTGAGCTCTACCTCCTAGTTCTCAGACGATGCCATCAGTGGTGCACAGTTCCCTCACCCACCTGGAGAGCAGCCTAGTTTTTATGGCCTTCACATCAGCTTTTAACAAACCCTGGTCCATGAACCGTCCTCCTCCGTCTGCAACTGGGTGCTGGACTTCCTGACAAACAGGCTGCAGTCTCATCTCCTCTTCCCCCATCACCCTCAGAGTTAGCTCTCCCCAGGGCTGCGTGTTGAGCCCCCTCCTGTTCACCTTGTCCACCTTGTGGTTGGATGCATCACAAACAACAAGTCCAGCTACAGGCAGGAGGTGGAACATCTAGAGCAGGGTTGACAACCTCTGCATAAACAAAACCCCAACCCCCCACCCTCGAGGCTGAGGAGCCCAGTCCTGACCTCCTCCTGCAGGTGTGCTATGGAGAGTGTCCATGCTTAGCAGCTGCTCTGTGGCAGAGAAGAAGTGTCTGCACAGTGTGGCGAAGGCTGCTCAAAAGGTAGTGGGGCCCCAACACCATGGATATATGCAGAAAAAAGGGCCACCTGCATTCTGAGGGACTCCACCTACCCTGCACACACCCTGTTCACCCTTCTCCTCAGGCAGAAAGCTGCGGAGCATCGGGAGCCTGACTGCTGGACTGAGGAACATCTTGTGTGGTCACACCGAGAAGCGTTTTTACCTCCAAGCTTCCAGCTTCCATGTAAAGTCAATGGTGGACGCACCTAGGCACCTCCTGGCGTCTGGCGTCAGGTCGCGTGCGTGTTGAGCGTGCTGATGAGCGTTTTTTCGTGCACGTGAACCGGCGTCGGCTTCCAAGTTCCGCTTCAGCTGAGCTGAAGTTTTCGCGGTTCAAACTTTCAAACGCCGCTCAACTCCACCTGATTGGTTGGTGTGTCAACCAATCAGGGAGAGTCGGGGGGCAGAAGAGAGGGGGCAGTGGGAGAGTCCCTATGTGACGCGGAAACGAGGGTGCGCGCGCACTATGTGACGTATTGTTTGTCGGAAAAAAAAAGAAAAGACCCGCGAGCTCGTGAACTATGGAAGAGAAACTCATTGTAGCTGTGTGTTCGCGACAATTCCTTCACGACCAGTCAAGTCTGCTCCACAGAGACGGAAATAAACAGCTCCTCCTCGCCTGGCGGAGTGAGCAGGACTCCGTGTGCAGGGCTCTGTATACCGGTAAGCTCCTCCCACACACCCAGCAGCTTCTGGCTTCTGGCTTTTTGGTCTGAACACGCTGCATTCACAAGTGCGTCCACTTGCGTGCGTGAGGAGCATTTTGGAGGTTCAAAACGCTGTTTGGTGTGACTGTACCATCAGACTACTGAACTTTGTACAGATAATCTTCCTGCCAAGTCCAGCACCATCTCATTCTGCTAGCTTCTGCCATTTTATAAAGAATGTGTTGTTCTTATTCTTGTGCCTCACCAGGACCTGACAAACAGTTCCTTTCCACCCAGTGGACCACATGCCATGTGAATGACGAGAACGTTTCCTTGATCCTTGACCCGTAAAACACGTGTGGACTGAACAATACGTCTCTTGTGACCACTCAGCAACTTCACAGGCTCTTTAATAGCTATTCCAGTTTTCCCACTCTGTCAGCTTAATCAAACTTCATCACATTAAGAAAACTGATGAGGACACAGCTGATCAAACGTGTCTGTCATCAACTCTCAGCCTTCACAGACACGACTCATGGACCAAAACTCTGTTATGCCACTTTGCCTCTATACCAACATCAACTACCTCATACATATACTGTGTACATTAACTCATATGCTGCTTTGCCACTCTTTGCAAATGTCAATGCTAGAACCTTCAGTTTATTTTATAGATATACTTTTTATACTTTTTATACTACTATGCAAAAACTCAGGACAGTATTACACTTTTATTATTTCATTTTATGCTTATGTTCATTAAATGTTTAGTGTTTTAGTGTTGGTGTAAATTTTCATACTTTTATACTACTATGCAAAAACTCAGGACAGTGTTACACTTTTACTATTTTATGCTTATGTTTATTAAATGTTTCAGTGTTTTAGTGTTTAAATGGTTACTGTTGCACCGAGGGACTGAGAGAAACGCAATTTCAATCCTGTGTATGTCCTGTACATATTGCAGTTCTGACAATAAAGTTGACTTTGACTTTATTAGTTCTAAATTACTCACACTGTGATTTTTGGAATTGCTGAAAAAAAAAAAAGTTGAAAACACGAACAAATGTGTTGGCTTTGAAACTCTCTGCATCTTAGTAAAAGTTGAAGTAAAGGTTAAAATAATGTGTTTTTAATACAGCTGTACTATTCACAGTTTCCATTTATTAGATGGTGTTTTATTCACAACAATCTGTAGGGTCAGTGATATGCTCAGAATATGGTTTGAGAAATAAAACTCAAAACCTGCAGCAGTTCTTATCCATCGACAAAGATGACGGGACATAAAACAGCCTGGTACTAGTACTTATCGGATATGCACTTACTGGCTCTGTTATGTACTGCTGGTATACCTGGTATGGATCCAGGAAGTACCCAGTACATACTGGGCTGTATTATGTACCAAACAACCTCTAAATATTGATCCTTTCTGTTCACTAAAGAAATGATCTAATGTTTATTTCTGAGTCTAAACTTGAAATTTCAAGTACATGATTTTCAGAGATTAAACAAAAGGTGAAGACGTGTGTGACATGTTTGCAGACTTACTTTAGATTCGTCTGAACAACGTTTGTGAGGATCTCGTGTCTGTGAACAAACAACAAAAGAAGCACAAATTCATATCTGCACCATAACCTTAGTAACGCCTGACAAAAAAACAGGTGGAAACCGGTGTTCAAACAAAAAGTGTCTCTTTCCCTTCCTCCTGCAATTAGTGCTCACTATTTAGCTTTAGGTAGCATTAGGTTCAGATTCACACATCTAGACGTCTAGGTCTAGACTTTGGGTCCTCCTTCTCACCACCACAGACCCTGACCAGTGGTCATTCCGTATGTTGCGGGAGTTTCAGAGAAACTGAGACATTTATTTTCTAAACATGACATCCCAGTGGCTTTCAAATGCAAAGAGGAGATACATGGATGCAGTTAGAGAGGACAGAGTGAGACAGAGGAGGATGACTCGCTGTGGAGACCCCTGAAAGACGATGCAGAAAATTTATTATTACAGTAATTGTGTTTTTGATTTAAATAAAACAAATAAATAATGTAATGCATTCATAATTTCAGGACATGGAGGTTTGATTTCATTATTTTCTAATGTGTGTTTATTTTTTTTTTTACTTATACTGAACCAGTTGAGCACCAAGCTGGTGCAGTCAGGTCCATCTGCCAATTATAAAATGTTTCGGTCAAACCTAAAGAGGTCAGCCTAACAAAACTCAGAGCAGCCGACTCTGAGCAGGTAAGACACTGCTGATGTTGTCTCTGGTTCAGGAGTGGCTGGACTTGAGGAATGAGACATTTGTAGCTCATATCAAGGAGTTTAATTTGTTCAACCTTTATTTTAAACAGATAAGTCACATTGAGCCTCGAAGACTCATTTACAAGTGAGATCAGTTGGACAGACAATAAAAGTGGTGAAAAATGACACATAGGGTTTGGAGACAAAAAAAATTCCTAACACTTTTTTGACCTCTGATGGGGAGGTGATAAGTGGTATATTGATGATGGATATCAGTGATCATTTACCAGTTTTTTCAATTTACAAAAGTGATGATAGTAAACCAACAACAATTAAAAGAAAACATAATATAATAAACCAAACCACGAACCACTTTGGACATGTCTGCCTGCCTGGGAGGAGTCGACGAGGGACAGGACAGCCCCCAGAAACCATCTTGACTACAGCAAACTGGTTGGTCCACTTAAGTTGTTTACTTGGTGGGGTAACTTCAGTGTGCTTTGGACTACTCTGACTGACGAAGCCCTCTGGAGTGAGGGTGAAACGTTTCTATTAAAAAGAAACTGTCCAGATGAACTGATTGAGAATGAGCGGATAATAATAAATACATCAAAAAAGGCATTAGACAAATTCAAAGAAGATCTAGACATACAAAAATGGGATGAAGTTTATGTTGATGACGTAAACAAATCTTACGATGAATTTATGAGGATCCTTGAAAATTTGTTTAAAAAAAATTGTATGCAGAAAATCTACATTAAGGATAAAAAAGTAGATCATCCTTGGATGACTAATGGATTAAAGAATGCATGTAAAAAAAGAATAATCTATATTCACGTTTCATAAAGTCTAGAACACAGGATGCTGAAGAAAAGTATAAAAAGTACAAAAATAAGTTAGTAGGGATTATAAGAAAACATAAGAGGGAATACTATAGTCAATTATTACATAAATGCAGTGGTGATATGAGGGCGACATGGAGAGTAATTAACAGTGTTCTAAATAAACATAAGGGTAACATGGGATTGTCACAACATTTTGTGGAAAATAATGTAGAAATTCATGATGACAAAGAAATTGTAAATGGTTTCAATAATTATTTTGTAAATGTGGGATCTAATCTTGCAACCTCAATTCCTAAAATAGATGAAAACGTGAGTTATTTAATCAGTGGTTGTGTAAACAGTATGTTTTTAAATGGAACCACTAAAGAAGAAATAATGAAGGTTGTTGGACAATTTACTGATAAAAGATCTAAAGACTGTGATGATTTGGATATGATGGTTGTGAAGGAGATAATAAGTCATATTATAGAGCCATTTACACACATCTGTAATTTATCACTTTCTAAAGGTATATTCCCTGAAAAAATGAAAATTGCAAAGGTGGTTCCAATTTTTAAAAATGGGGAGAAATGTTTATTTAATAATTATAGACCTGTTTCTTTGTTGCCACAGTTTTCAAAAATCCTTGAAAAATTATTTGTGTCCAGACTGGACAAGTTTCTTGATAAAAACAATATCTTGAGTAATAGTCAGTATGGTTTTAGATCAAATAATTCGACAAGTTTGGCTCTTATGGAACTGATAGAAGAGGTTACTTCAGCAATAGATGATAAGCAGTATTGTATGGGTCTGTTTGTTGATTTGAGAAAGGCTTTTGACACCATTGACCACACCATTTTACTTGAAAAATTGCAACAGTACGGTATTAGAGGTCTAGCCATACAGTGGATATCTAGTTATTTGAAGGGCAGAAAACAGTTTGTACAAATTGATGATGTGAGATCTCAACTATGCAGTATTTCGTGTGGAGTACCACAAGGTTCAGTGCTTGGCCCTAAGTTGTTTATTTTATATGTAAATGATTTAATTAAGGTGTCTGGGATTCTAAGGTGTGTTTTATTTGCAGATGACACTACTTTTTTATGCTCGGGTAGAGACTTGAATCAGACGTTTGAATTAATGAAGATGGAGTTTGACAAAATTCAAACTTGGTTTAAATTAAACAAGTTATCACTGAACGTGGAAAAAACTAATTATATGATATTTAGTAAAAAAAAGTCAACTATGGATTTTCTTTTCAAGATTGATGGTGTGGAGATACAAAGAGTGAATGAAGTAAAGTTTTTGGGTGTGATTATCGATGATAAATTGTCATGGAAAAAACATATAAATTTTGTAAGAACTAAAATGTCTAAGTCCATGGCAGTACTATATAAAACGAGGGACTTACTGACAGACAAGGCTTTGTGTTTACTGTATAATACAATTGTTGTGCCAAATTTAATTTATTGTATTGGTGTCTGGGGTACAGCTTGTAAAACTGCAACCAAATCTATCTTTATTTTACAAAAAAGAGCTGTACGAATTATCTCAAGAAAAGATTATTGTCATCCTTCAAGTATTTTATTTCATCAACTGAAATTACTCAAGTTTTATGATTTGGTAGACTACTTTATTCTATTACTAATGTACAGGGCTCAGAATCACAATTTACCATCGAACGTACAAGAGTATTTTGTAAAAAGGAGCAGTTGCTATAATTTAAAAGGAACTGATATTTTTGTTAAGCCAAAGTTTAGAACAAGTTTGCGGGGTAGGTCTACTTTAATGAGGGGAATTGATCTATGGAATGGTTTGAATAATGATATTAAAAATGAGGAATCATTATTTGTATTTAAGA
>JBBPBX010007299.1:29085-40747 GCA_038048925.1 Garcialebias charrua | reverse complement strand
GGGACAGGAAATTCAGCAGTTTAAAACTCTGCAATACAGTACCAGCTTTATGTTGATGATACTGTACATCACTAATGTTCACTTAAGGAAAGTGAATTTCATAAATTAAAGTCCTTAAAAGCTTTTGACTGGGTAGAGTGGGACTACTTCTTTGAGACTTTAAAATTATTTAAATTTGGCCCCAAATTCACAACATGGGTGAGGCTGATTTACACCTCCCCAACTACCATCAAGGAGCTAAGTCGACTAGGTGCAGAACACAAAGTCTCTTTGTATGCAGACAACATGCTTTTGTATATACAGTACTGTAACAGAACCCCTTAACAGTATTTCTGAATTACTTACTTTGCTTTAAAAATTTCGGAAAATACCTGGATATAAGGTTAACCTTCAAAAGAGCGAACTGATGCCTGTGACCTCCATAAAAAAGAAAATCTTGGATACCATTCCCTTTAAAATTAGTTTAAAAAAATGTAAAGGTCCACTGACATGATTTTTCTACTATTCATCAAATTGCTCAAAATATATGTGTGCAGAGTGTGGGGCAGAGGGCTCTGGTCTCTTTAATAGCGGACCATTTAAAACCCGACAAATTTATCAATCTATGTGAAGATTTGAGCTATTTGTCTTCATTTTGGGAAGCAGAAAATAGTTTGGGTGATGGAACAAGAAACAACAGGATCTAATTTAGGTCTGATGCTGTATCAGACTTACCTTCATGTCGAGCTGCTCACACCCGCGCACCGTGACAAGCCCAGAGCTCTGCCTCACACTCTGCACACTACGTCACAGATGGTGCGTTCGTGTGTAATCGGATTTCCCATGATTAAACACGGCTTGAAGTTCAAAATCACTTTTAAAGCAAAATTAAAGTGATTTATCATTTTGTTTGCAAAAACGAACATATTTAAATGATAAAATATATATATTTTGAGCAATTTGATGAATAGTAGAAAAATCATGTCAGTGGGGCTTTAAAGGGGACCACAGATGCAAAATTCACTTTTTAATGTTTTTTTTACTCAACTTTGGGTATTTACTTCATAAAAAAACAGTCCTTGTGCCAAAAAAATGCACCCAGTGGTTTATTTACTCTAAGTAGATTTATTTATTTTTGATAAATACACCTGGATTCACACTTCCTGCAGTTATTGACGTCACAACCCGCAGCCAATCACCTCAAACCTGAGTCCAGCCCCTCACCTAGCAACCCCTGGTTAGGCTCAACCCACTTCTGTATTAAACACATGACTGTTGTTTTTCATGATTTCATCTCATCTTTTGTTTATATGTTCTTAATTTCATGTGTACAGCACTTTGTTGCAGCTGTGGTTTTTTTAAATGGCTTTATAAATAAAGTATAATTGTTATTTTTATATTTTAGTTCAATTTTTAGTGTATTTGCGATCGCTCCCAACGCGCAGCCGTCAAAAATTAAACGAGCGGACCCCCGGCGTAGGGACCAGCGGCAACGGGACCCTCTTCTGGCGCGATGGAGCGGAGCTTCAATTGTACAGCCTCGCTGCTGCCCTCGCAGCAGCCTCGCAGCAGCGAGGACCTTCTCCTTACGGATTAATTTACGGGAGACACTTGGTGAACTTTGTTGTCTTGACTGGAACAGCGATAACTCCCAAAATCTCCGCGTGCAACGAGCGGAGCTGGCGAACACCGGAAGAGGAACAAGCTAACATTAGCTTCGGATTCGGGTGGTCTCATGCTAAAAGGAGCAGCTAATTGCGGCGCGCTCAGACGGGTTTCGGTAAGTTATCTTAAGCTAGCACTAACAGTAAGTCAAATGAGTAATAAAAAAAGAGCTAATTTTAAAACAACAACACATTACAGATACTGGCTGTTACAGAGGGCGTTAACAGATCGTTGAAGGGCGTGGACTTCAAGAAACCGGTCGTTCAAAACGAAAGTTAAAAATGGCAGAATTAAAAAGGGTATAATTAATTATCTAAGAATTATTTTGTGTATTAAAATGAATTAATATTGTCAAGATAGCACACAGACATAACATAAAAAATTTAAATACCTATATGTGGTCTCCTTTAAGTACCTTGGGAACTGGGTAACTCAAGGCCATAAGAACCTCTATAAACCCAATTATCTACCTCTCTTGGCCAATCTTAAACAGGACATTGCTAGATGATAATTCCTACCTCACACTCTGGGGGCAGAATAAACTCTGTAAAAATGAATGACCTACGTACATTTTTATATTTGTTCAAGAAGTTGCCAATCTTCCTTACTAAATCCTTCTTTACCAATCTGAACAGCCAGATATCAGTGTTTATTATTATTATTTATTAACACTCCCAGAAGTTTCTCACACAGGTTGTCACCTGAGGCTGTGGTCATCCAAAGTTCACCGCGGGAGGAATCCCGACTCACTGCGCTGCTTGCCACGTCATCCTGATGCTGCTGTGGACTCCTCTACACGGTCAGCAGCTTTCTCCGCCAAAATGTCTGCAATAAATGCACGCTCTGTTGCCAATAAGTCCTTCATTTTAAATGACTTGTTTTGCTCTGAGGGCCTAGACTTTTTGTTTATTTCTGAGACATGGCAGCGTGAAAATGATGTTTCACATCTCCTGGAACTCTGTCCTGAGGGGTGTTCTTTTCTATCTGCACCAAGGATGACAGACCATGGAGGTACTTACAACTCCTTTGAGATGATCATGGCCCAAATAGGCAAAGTCAAACCTATATATGCCATCCTGATTTATCGACCACCTGGACCTGCTTCATCTTTTCTCTCAGACTTTCAGGATTTTTTATCTTCTACAGTCAAGCTAAATATGATCATCATCTCTGGGGATTTTAATATTCATGTCGATGATTCAACAAACCATCGCGCCATGGACTTTCTTAATATTATGGACTCTTTTAACTTCTCGCAGCATGTGTCTGAGCATACTCACACTGCAGGCCACACTTTAGACCTGGTTTTTACTTATGGACTCACTCTTAATGATCTAGATGTAAAATATGTTGTTTTCAGTGACCATAAGGTTGTCTCTTTTAATAATTCCTGTTATTTGGAGACTTTTTCTCAGGTTACCTGTAAGCGCAGACACTTTATTGACAATTTTGTAGTCGCAAAGTTTTCTTCCCTTTTTTCATTTACACCTTCTGATGATGATGTGGAGCGTCTGGTTGACTCTTTTAATGATCACTGCCTTCCTTTTCTTGACAGTATTGCTCCTTACAAAACGCGTTGTGGGCCAGTTTACCGTAGTCCACCTTGGTTAAACAAAAACTCGAGAACTCAGGCGCTCTTGTCGGAAAACAGAACGCTTGTGGAAGAGGACCAGCCTGGTTGCCCACCGGAAATATTTTAAGGAGCTCCTTGATGTTTATAACAAGGCAGTTAGTGATGCCAAGTCATCATATTTTAGCAATCTTATTCACCTGAACTAAAACAATCCTAAAGTGTTATTTGATACTATCGGCAGTATTGTATCTCCTCCAGCACACCAGGCTTCATTAACCTCAAACAACGACTGTAACATGTTCCTTAATTATTTCATAAAGAAGGTGATGGACCTGAAATCCAATATATCTCTAAATTCCTCTACTTTTCATGATGAGCCTCAGTACGCTCAGTCATTTTCTTCTTTTGCTCCGATTACTTTAAATGACCTGAACAACATTAATTGGCAAAATGAAACTCTCTACTTGTTCATTAGATCTATTAACCTCACACCCACCCCTCTTTGCTTGTCCAGACTCTAACCAGTATTGGTCCAACATTGTTGATGATAATTAACAACTCCCTGAACAAAAGGTTCATCCCATCATATTTTAAAGTAGCAGAAGTGACCCCTCTCTTATGCTAGATCCTCACCAAACGCTTTTCGCGCAGCCGAAGCAGCCACTTTACATTGAAAGTATATGTGGCCGCGTATCTTGGAGCAGCGGGGCATGACGCGGCGCATCTTCAGCATTTCAAGCAGCGCAGCAGCGCCCGGCAGTCCCTTTCCACGCACGCGCGCAGCCGAGCAGCTGAGCAGCCGAGCAGCTGAGCAGCCAAGCAGCAGAAGCAAGAATATTCTTGCTTCTGCTGCTCGCCGCGTCGCAGCAACCAATCGGGAGAGACTGCTATGTGATGACGCAACGACGACGGGACTTTCTGTGGACGAAAACAGCATCCGGTAGGAAAACCTGGCATTTTTAAAGTTGCTGCTGTCCACTCGAGCGTACATCACCCCAAACATAAAAAAAAGTTTTAATCTCAACAAAGACTTTTGGAGCTGCAGTTCGGCTCGTAGAAAACCCGCTCAAGTGTTAACGAGGCTCACGTGAAGCTGATTTTATCTGCTCGGTGCACAGAAAAACAACACATATCTGACCGGGAAGGGAGCCGGACGCTCCTCCCACTGCGCGTCTGCAGACACGTTCGGTGGAAACAGACATCTGTTGACAAGCAGCAAACACGGTGCGTTGGGAGCGTTTTGATGCGTTTAGTGGGGATGTAGCATTAAAGAAGCCTAATTTGGATTCTGGCTCCCTTCCAACTTCCGTCCCATCTCCAAACTGCCTTTTCTCAGTAAATTACCTGAAAAAGTTTTAGAAACCCAACTCAGATCCTGGTTCTGTCAGTTATAGATCTCTGATCCCTTTCAGTCTGGTTTTCTAAAACACCATTCCACTGAAACTGCTCTATTAAAAGTCCACAACGATCTGTTAATGGATGATGATGATGGAAAATGCTCTGTATTGGTCCTGTTGGATCTTAGTGCTGCCTTTGATACTGTTGACCACGCAATCTTATTAAACAGGCTGAAGGTTCTGGCTGGTATTTCTGGCTCAGCTTTGGACTGGTTCACATCATACCTATCTCACAGAACTTTCTGCATCAGGTTCTCCTCTGACTATGCCCCCTTAAATTGTGAGGTGCCACTTTTATCACCTGAGAAACATTTCTAAACTGAGGGCAATGTTTTTATCTCTTCTCGATTAGATCATTGTAATTCCCTTTTAACTCGTTTTAACAAATCTGCTGTCACTCGTCTCCAGTTGGTCCAGAATGTGAGGCTTTTAACAGGAACTCATAGAAGGTCTCACATTACACCAGTTTTATCATCTCTTCATTGGGTGCTTGTTGAAGTTAGAATTCATTGAAAAATGTTGGTCTTGACTTTTAGAGCTTTAAATGGACAGGCCCCCCAGTACATCACTGAAATGTTGATTCCTTATTCTCCAGCCCGCACCCTTCGGTCTTCAGCGCTGAACCTTCTAAAGGTCCCTAAGACCCGGTTTAAAACTCGGGGTGACCTTTCCTTTCAGGCCGTAGCCCCCAGGATGTGGAATGACCTGCCCCTGTCTCTTCGTGTGACCGTTTCTGTCCCTTTTACACCTAAGCCTCAAATTGCCTCAAATTTCCGCCTGGCATTTTTTACTTGTTTTTCACTAGAAAATAGGAAGAAAATGTCCTATGGCCCAGTGCTTCAGCACATTTTTCCAGAATATGTAGAACTTTCAATATCTGGCATTGTTTTACATTATACTTGATACTAAACCACTATTAAAACTGTTTAATATCACTAAAAAACAAAAAACGAAAATATATTTTAGTGATTTTATGCAAATAAAAATTTGCATTTGTACATGAAGTACAGATTTTGCATCACAAATTAACAATTTCAACACTATAGAACACATTTACAATGTTTTTTTTATTCCCACATATTTTTACAAACAAGAAACAGACTAACAATTCTAACTATTTACAGGCGATTTTTCCCCTCCCCCATTTCTTATTATTGTCCTGAGCCTTTGTTTGTATTCCCTGAAGCAGTTTCTCTCCAGCTGAGGCACAAGCCCACATCACAGGCCTCACAACTCCAGGCTGTGCTTTTCTTATTCAGTGCTTGCAGCGCCGCCTTCCCATGCTTGCTCTCTGAGACATTGCCTGATCATTGCTGCATGGGGCTGGAGATGGTCTACAGGTTCCTTTTTGTGGCTCATTTCGAAGAGGAACACCTAGGAGGTGTGCTGCCAGCTCTTCTTGGAATCTCTGGTCATCATCTTACTTCTCATAGTGACACACTGGTCCTTGTGTATCAGGAATGAGTTGGTCACAGCAATGTGGTGTGGTGCTGTTGTATTGAGACTTTCATATATAGTGCACTTCTACACAGACAAAGTACAAACTGATGATTAGAATATCTTATAGACTTGATAAACTATTCTAAAATCAACATAAAATAAAACTATAAATACATCCTATTATGTGTACCCAGTAAAAACTATTATCCACAAGTAACAAGCGAGCCTCATTCATTCAGAAATAAAATTCAAAAAGTTATTAGATCAAATGTTTTTTCAGCTTTTTCTTCAGAAGAACAAAAAGAAACTTCTCCAAATCATCTAGGAATCTCCTTATTGTCTTTTTATTCCTTGAAAAACATTAGTTTTGACAAAGTTTCTGCTCTGCAGCTCATGTTTGCCTGCTCACGCTGCATTCCTTTCTGCTGAAGACAAAAGCCTCGCTTTTCCCAGGCGCTGCAGCCGAGAGAGAGTGATTACCGTAACTGTAGCAAAAACAGCATAAAAGCGCACTCTTTTTTCTTTCAAACACCGTTTAAATTTTTCTGATAGCGCAAACGGTTGCAGAGTTACGGCAATGTAAAAATAGCTTGTGAAAACGTATCGTCGACGATACGTTCGGTTTAAAAGGGTTAAACGCAGCGTAAGACACTTTTATTCAGACAAACTTTTAGTTAAATGTTTTATTTACTGTTTTTATCAGTTGTTCTTACTGTTTTTAATTACTCAGCTGTTATTATTTTTGTTTTATTTTAAGCCTGTATTTTGTATTTTTGTAAAGTTCTTTGTGATTGTATCTAAGTGCTGTATAAATAAAGTTTATTTACTTACTTACTTACTTTCTTAGACTGTGGCTAGGATGCGTGAGAAAAGTGGAGTGCGCTCTATTCACACAAGGAGTGCTGTTGGTCAGGCTACTTCTTTTTGTGCCATTTACTCTATAATAGATATTAAATCAAGTGTTACTTATGTAGGCGAAACTAAATGTTAAACAGCCCGTTAAAATACACCAGAATGCAGGAAATGGCATCTACGTAATTCAAAATTGTCTGGGGGAGGACCCCCAGACCCCCCCACCAGTGTGCCCCTACCCTCCATCACATTAAAAATGCTTCTGACACCAATGGTCACCACATTGTTCAAGCCAAGAGCCATTGTCAGCAATGGGGGCTAAAAGCGCCCCTAAAGGGCAGACTCTAGAATCGCCCCTGGTGTAAGGTTTTAATTACATAATTTTAATAATTTAATTTCATTTAATTTCTTTATTTCTATAGCTCTTTACACAACCAAGGTGATGGTGACCAAAGTGCTTAACAAAAACAGTAAGTAAAATGACAACAAGTTAAAAGCAAGAAAAACACAATAAAATAACAAAAAGAGAACCAAAAATGTCACCACATATTTAATTACTAAAAGCCAGTTGGAATAAAAAAGTCTTAAGCTTTGATTTAAAAGGCCCAAGGTCCGTTATCTGACGTAGCTCAAGTGGGAGTGTATTCCAGAGTCGAGGTGCGGCCGCAGAAAAGGCACGGTCACCCCAACGTTTATATTTTGTCCGTGGAACAGAGAGCAGGAGCTGTCTGACCTCAGAGACCTGGAGCGGGCGGGGAAACTTAACAACTCCGTTATATAAGTAGGAGCGAGGCCATTCAGAGCTTTAAAAACAAATAATAAAAGTTTAAAATCTATCCTAAAATGGACAGGAAGCCAATGTAGTGAGAATAAAACAGGTGTGATGTGGTCGTGTTGGTTAAAAGGCGAGCTGCTGTATTCTGAACAAATCGAGCCTGGAACTGATAAAA
Source organism: Garcialebias charrua (assembly GCA_038048925.1). NCBI lineage: Eukaryota > Metazoa > Chordata > Actinopteri > Cyprinodontiformes > Rivulidae > Garcialebias > Garcialebias charrua. The sequence goes on along the minus strand of JBBPBX010007299.1, from coordinate 32,891 downwards.
GCATGAACAGCCTTCTCCAAGTCGCAACGGTTTAAAAATGGTTTGACCTTTTTTAAAAGACGTAAATAAAAAAAATCCAGATCGGACAACAGAGGCGATGTGTTTGTCAAAATGTAAAGCCTTATCAAAGGTCACTTCGAGGTTTTTCACACTGTCACTGAAGTTAATATTCAAAGTTCCCAGGCCAGTTGCATCTTTGTTCCCAAATAAAATCCATTCTGTTTTATTGTCATTTAAAAACAGGAAGTTCTTGTTTAGCCAATGTTTGATAGCAGAGATACAGTCAAAGAGAGAACACATTGGATTACTGGATCCTGGCCTTAATGGTTACTTGCCTGAATAAAAGACGGACTCAAACTCCAGCAAGTTGGAGTTCATCCTGATCAGAGTCAGTCAGAGTCAGAGTCAGAGAGAATTTATTGTCATTTGCACCGCATGTAGTACATGTGTTGAAAACGAGATTATGTACACAGGGTCCCAGTTACATCCAACAACAAATGCAAGAGAAATACAATAATAACATCTAGGATTAACTAAGAGAGACATCACATCAGCTAGTAATACACTAAGCCCTAATGTAGTAGAAAAACATCATTATAAACAGCAGCACGAACATGAGCAGATGGTCACAGATGATCCTGGTCAGTGTTGAATTTCCCCTCTTTGCAAAGAGCCGTTCAAAATCTCACTCTGTTGTCTTGTGTGAATTATTTATTTAAAGGTTCAAGGGAAAAAAAACTATCACACCCCCACACAGAAGAGGGGCTGTAGAGGAAGAGGAGCAAGATAGAGAAGGTCCTGTCAGATAAATAGGACATGAACCACTTCAGAGCTGTGCCACGAATCCCAACAAAATCATGAAGATGAGACAGGACAGAGTGGTCCACAGTGTCCAAGGCTGATGTAAGGTGGAGAAGTACCAGAGCTACTGGGCATCCAGAGTCAACTGACTGAGCTATGTCGTTATGAACTCTCAGTAATAATAATAATAATAATAATAATAATAATGAATTCAATTTATATCGCACTTTTCATTAATAAAAATCTCAAAGTGCTATAATCAGTAATGCAGATTCTGTGCTATGCCAGGATCTAAAACCAGATTGAAATTTATCCAGGATTGTGCTTTTTTCCAAAAAAGGCTGAATTTGCATATGTTTATTTTTATTTTGGAGAGGAAGGATAAATTAGAAATATGTCTAAAATTTGATAAAACCAAAAGATCAAGATTTGTCTTTTTGAGAAGGGGGCGGACTGTTGCATGTTTAAAAGTAGAAGGCATAATTCCAAGGGACAGACATGAATTGAAAAAAGAAAGAAGGTAAGGACCAACAATATTAAATACCTCTTTCAATAATCTAGAGGGGAAAAATTCAGTGGGACAGTTAGTGGGTTTAACAGATTTGACTATTTTGTCCAAGAGGGAATATGATACTGGTTCAAACTGTTCGAATAAAGCAGAACCAGCAGAGATAGGTGAAAACTCTGAAACAGAAGTACAGTAGCAGGTGCACCTGTGGCTTGTCTAACTGATGCAACTTTATCAATAAAAAATGATAGAACGTTCTCACAGGTGGAGGCTGAGGCATCAGGTAAGACTGAGGTGGGTGGATTTAAAACAGAGTTAATTGTAGTAAATAACACCCTGGGGCAATGGCTACTGTTTGTGATGACGTTGGATAGAAATTGTGATTTTGCATCATTAACGGATCTCTGATACAAAACAAGAGTTTTCCTTAAAGCTGCAATATGTAGTTTTTGAACACGCTGGCACTTAGAAACATTTTGAACAGAGACACGTTTCTGGTCCCTCCTCACTCAGAGCCATATATGACTCAGCTCCACCTCACTCGCGCTGCAGCCTGGAATGCTCCGCCTCCACTGCGTCCCGTCTCAGCCGCTGCAAAGTTCTGTGATTATATGTTAATAAAACATTCTAAAAAATAAAATAAAAACATGGAGCACTGGTCCAGCAAAACAAAAACACCCTGAAATCTGCAGAGCTTCACGCAGCCACGTTGGACATGATTTAATTCGCTCGTGACTTCCTCATTTCTGTCAGTCGAGGTCTGGAGGAAGAAGCGATCACTTGACTTTTGGCAAAAAAACAAAAGAAAAGTCCAGAGCAGGGATGAAGAAGGGATATTTAATACATTTGTGTCACATACAAAACAGTTTTGCATCGCTTTGCAATTATTTCAACGAGAACCTGCGCGGCCGCTGCGGGCTGACAGGCGGGGGCGTGGGTTGGGGGGGTGGGTTAGGGGGTGAGAAGTGAGAAGCTCTGTTTTTATTGGCTGGTTAACCGCGGGGCGCTCTGGTTTTTATAAATGCTTTTATTACCACCGGGAGACGCCAGAGGACTATAGTTTTTTTCAGAGATTACCTGTCAAACATCAATATATCAGGAGATAGTGGCAGAGTGAAGAAATATGTTTAAAAAATAAGTTACATACAGCAGCTTTAATAAAACCAAAGAATCATGTTGCCTGTCAGGCTTCCACTGTCTTTCAGCCCTTCTACTGTACATTGCCTCCTGAGTTTACATGCAGTAGGATTTTTCAGCCAAGGCTCATCTCTGGGTTTAGGGAGTCTGAACTTGACCGGAGCAATAGATACCACTGCAGGTTTCAGAAAACAGTGACAAAAAAATCTTTGGAGCACAGAGAAACATCAGGACCAACCAACTGAATAAAACTGTGAGTCCATAAAAGCAGTGGTAAACTGTCCGATACTGGCTGAGGTGAGACAGCGGCGATGACAACCCGCAGCCAGAGGCCTCCTGGCCGATTGTGGGGGTTGTAAATTGGAAGAAAAAAAAAGGGCAAATGATCCGAGATGGTACCTGAAATTTCATAGTGAGAAATAGACAGTCCATGAGAAATACAGTACTAAGGTCGAGGGTATGGATGAGATGCTTTGTTGGTGCATTCACTGATTGATAATATTAAGTCATGATCTAAAGTGGGCCACTCTGAGGCACAAAACTCCAGGGCTGAAAATGAGCCTTGCTGAGTCTCCCTGTTTAGCACTCTTCTGTCTAGTGATTATTATTATATATTAGTGTGTTATATTATTAGTGTGTTATGCTTAGATCATTTTTGTGTTCATTCTGTAGGTTGAATGGTTATTTACCGTAGTAGATTACGGTAACTATGAGTCAGAGCATCATGAAGACCTGTGATGATCATGCAATCTGTGTGTGTTTAAAGCAAGCCAAAGCCATACTATGAGCCTACGAAACACAGTCTTTCCCCTGCCATTATACAAGCGGGACACCCTGCCCCGTGAACAGAACCAAGCGCCCCGCCTACCAAATCCCCCGACACCCCCACCCAAACCACCTGTCGGCGCTGACGTAACACTAAACTAGCGGCTGGCAACAAGAGCTCCACATGCTACCAGGAGCTGTGTACAGATTGTGATATTGAATTGTGGACACCTGCGGCTTATACACGTCTTATTTACGTACAAAATTGTGTTTGAATTAAAATTTTGTATGCACAGCTTACAGTCAGGTGTGTTCTATAGACAAGCAATTATGGTATATGATTTTTTTTCTTGTTTTTATTATAAAGCACTGTGTGAAATGTCAATGAAAAGTGGTTTATAAATGAACTTTATTTATTTTTACATAAATCTACTATGTATATGAATAGTAATAATACATTACTGATTAATATATTTAATATTATTTAAATAGAAATAATATTAAATATATTAAATAATAATTAATAATTAATAATAATAATAATTAATTAATTAATTAATTAATTAATTAATAATATTAAATATATATATATATA